>VXBC01005897.1:3531997-3654787 GCA_013399945.1 Ploceus nigricollis | reverse complement strand
AACTGTGGAGTAGGAGCTCCGGTGTCCGCCCTGGGGGCACGTCCCCAACACCCCTGCGGAGGGTGGGGGTGTCTGGCGGTTCTGAGCAGGCTCGGCCGTCCGTGGGGGGTGGGAAGGGGCCCGGGAGCCGGAGTATTTTGCCGTGCGGTTAAGGAGCCGGCGTGCGGGGAACGTGGAGCTGCGGGGGGGATTTCCCATCGCGGGGTGGTGGGTGCGCCAGGAACGGGCTCGCCCTCTGTGAGCCGGGGCTCCGGGAGGGCTCCGGAGGATGGGAAGAGCGGCGTGCTCAGGCCTGGTGTTGTTTCCTGTGTGCTGCCTGCGGTGCCGGATCCCGCAGGGGCAGTGGGGGGCGGCCACGTGGGGGATGGCTGGGGACTTCCCGGGCTGGGTGTCCACCTGCTGGGGTGGCGGGAAGGGGATGGGCCACGGGGGAAGTCGAATTGGGCACCAGTCTTACAGTGCAGCGAAGGACTGGCAAGTTGCAACAGTGAGCATCATTGACAGTTGTGCTAAAACCTAAGCACATATTTTGATAATAGCTACTTCATTTTTTCCCTATATGCTGTTTTCAATAAAATCTTGTTCTCAAATCGTATCAATATCTTTAGGTGGTATTGAGTTAAACTCAAGTTGAGAGCTCCTTATTTTAAATGCTCTAGAAATAATGAAATGTCTTAAATATTTTACTGAAAATGGTTTACCAGTACCTTCAGCCAAAACTTCCAAAGAGGGAAGCAGGAGGCCTCAGTAGATTATGGCAGCTTTTCTTTCTTTTTTTTCCGTATTGTTTTAGGCTGGGATTTTTTTGTGGTGTTTTTGGAGTTTGTTTGGGTTTTTTTCTCTGCTTTTTTTTTTTTTTTTTTTGAAGAGAGATACTAAAAGCTGTATGAAGATTGGCTGCTTTTACATTAAAAAATGCTAGTTTTGCTGCCTTATGGTTTTTATGGTTTTAATGAAGAATTTCCAAATCCATTGCTTATGTTTATCTCAAGTAAACATACCGATGTTAGGTATCCTTGTGTTATTTTTTTAATTAAAACAGTAAAAATAATTGTTTGAGATTCTGCAAGGCTGTTTCTAGAGGGAAAGGTCCACCCATCACAGTTGATATTATTAGCACCCAGGAGTTCTTGTAGGGGGAGGTATTGGGATTGCTTGTGATATGGGTGAGGAGTACCAGCTGAAGCACTTGGGAGACTGCTGTATGCTGAAGTCATTGGCACTAGGAGTTGACAATCGTATTTAGCTGTGTAGTGAAGCTTACAGGCTTAACGTCTGTACGGCTTTGCTGTAAATGACTGTCAGGGCAACAAGAGCTCGTGGACGTGTTTGCCAAATTCTCATGTGCTAGGCCTGGAAAATGTTAAAGTGATGATAAAGTGAGGCGTCACATGGAAGTTGTCTCTTGGTGTCCCAGGTCATTCTAGTGTCACTTAGTTCAGCACCTTCACTTTGTGAATTTCCCACACAGCATTGGCTAAAATAGTCTGTTCTTGCCGTTTCTTTTGCTTCCCCTTTTTCTTCCACTGATTGATTCTCAGCAGGAGGTAGGTAGGCATTACTGGAAGTTTTAATCTCCCTACCTTCCTCTCAGTGTTAAGGCCTAAGTCATTCAGTGGAGAGCCATTTGTAACATCCTGTTTCTGATGCTCCCTGCTGATTGCTGGAACAAGCTGTTGTGTTTTAACCCCCACTGGTAACTAAGGTACAACTCAGCCACTTGCTCGCTTCCCCACACCCTGGTAGATAAAGTAAAACTCGTGGGTTGAGATAACCGTTTAGAACTGAAATGAAGTAATGTATATGATAACAGTAATAAAACAGAAAGAAAACACAAGAAAAACAAATGCCCAATACAATTGGTTACCACCTGCAGGCCAGTACCCAGCCCATCCAAAAACAGCAGTTGGCACTCCTGCTGGATAACTCCCCCAGTATATATATTGGGCATGATGTTCTCTGGTATGGAATATACCTTTGCTCAGTTGGGGTCAGCTGTCCCAGACATCTCCCAGCATCTTGTGCACCTGCTTGCTGGCAGCACTTGGGAAGCTGAAAAGACCTTGACTTAGGGTAAGCACTGCTCAGCAACAACTAAAACTTCAACTTGCTATCAATATTATTCTCTTACTGAATCCAAAACTCAGCACTCTACCAGCTACTAAGAAAAAAAGTAATTCTAGCCTAGCTGAAACAAGGACACCCGCCTTTGGACAAGGACCTTCATGTGGTCTTACAGTTGGTTCTTTAAGCTTCTTGGGATCATAGAGCTGCTGGCATTTGAGGATAAGAGAAGTGACTCATTAAACTAAAAAGGCCTCTTAAAAAGATGCAGGACAAGTGTTGACATTTGTTGAAGATAAGACTTTTTATTAACTACAGGGCGGATGTGTAGACAAATCTAAACCATTTTGAAGTAGGTAATTTGCATTCTGCCAACTACCTGCCCTGTAGTTAAATGAAGTGCAGTCATTGAACAACAAAGAGCTGATCTTTCTATTTTAGTTAAAGCCTGTGGATTAAATAAAAGATCAGTCTTCCCTCACAATTGGCATTCCAGAAGGGGAATCTTGCTTTGGGTGGCTACCTTTTTGGTTACTCCAAAACCCAGTGGACACCCTCACCTCTTTGACAGCTCCATCTGCTCTACAGGTCCTATCAAACCAATCATGCTTTTATACTGAAAAGCAGATGGGACTGTCAGCTGGTTGTTGGTATTTTTTCTTTGCTCGGGTTCTTTGTTAAGATTCCTTACCAGGGCTTCAAAACTACATTCAAAATTTTTGGTATTGTCCGGTAGTGAAACTATGATAATTGCTGGTAAACAATTATTTCATCTCTTGATAAAGCAGTGTGTAACAATAGAGATATTCCCCTTCAGATACAGGTAATTCTGTAAATTGATAGTACTCAGTTGCTTTGCAACTGCAAGGTTTGTACACTTTTTGTTTTGGAAAATTGTAGGCAAGCAGATCAGTAATGTCCTGCATACACAAAGGAAGCATTCCAATCTGATGATTAATTCTAAAAGCCCAGTGTGTTTTTTGCTATGGTTTTTAAGTAGCTTAATGTGTCTCTCTCATTTTAGAATGGAAAGAGTTTCTTGGTGTTGGATGAACAGAGATTCGCAAAAGAGATTCTTCCAAAGTACTTCAAGCATAACAACATGGCAAGCTTTGTCAGACAGTTAAACATGTGTAAGTTCCAGGATTTTTGCATTCTAGCACAGTTCTAAATCCTGTACGTAAAAGTTAAGTTGCAATTTCTTTTGGGCAGTGGCTTTGTGTTCTCTGCAACTAGTATACTGTCTTATCCTCAAAACTGGTAACAGGATAGTTGGGACAGCATACTTGAAATTTCTTAATGTGGGTTTTGAGGTTTTTCTTTTCTTTTGTTTTATTTAAAGATGGCTTCCGTAAAGTCGTCCATGTTGATTCTGGTATTGTCAAACTGGAGCGAGATGGTCCAGTAGAGTTTCGGCATGCATATTTTAGGCAGGGCCGGGAGGACTTGCTGGAACACATTAAAAGGAAGGTTAGTGAAAATCCAGTGTGTGGAAAACCTGTACTATTAAGTATTGATGAATAGCTAAGTTCATGTCAAGTTTAACTGTGGGATTGTGAGTGCAAATAAGTTCAGAGTTTATGGAAACAAACTGCCCTGCTTTCGTTTATATCTTGAGCTTGTTTAAAGATACTTTGGGGGATTTGACAAGGCTTTTTTATCTACTTTGCTGTCATTATAGTAAAGTTTCACAGGTGGCAAAAAAGCGTGAGTTATGTAATACGACAATTTGCACATGACTATTAGAAGTGCTTTGATTTTATGATCAGCAATATAAGAAACTGCTCGTTTATGTAGTTTGTTTCAGAGCAAAGCTACTGTAAGCACTAGACTTTACACCCAAGAGAACAGGACAAACCTATAAACACATTTGTTGTGGTTTTGAAATGTGCTCTGCTGTTATTGAGTCAAGTGGATATATATGGCAAATAGAAATATGGCAAATGAAACTGGATGTCATGGTTTACTCCAGCCAATAGCTCAGCCTCACACAGCCACTTGCTCACTTCCCCCATGCCAGGATGTGGGAGTGAATTGGGAGAGTAAAAGTGAGAAGATTCATGGGTTGAGATGAAGGCGGTTTAATAAGTAAAGCAGAAGCTACACACACAAGCAAAGCCAAACTGGGAATTCATTTACCACTCCCCGTGGGCAGGCAGGTGTTTAGCCATCCCCAGGAAAGCAGGGCCCCATCACATGTAATGATGACTTGGGAAGACAAATGCCACCATTCTGAACATCCCCCCCACTTCCTTCTTCTTTCTCCCAGTTTTATGTGCTGAGCATGACACCGTATGGTATGGAATGCTCCTTTGGTGGGGTGGGGATAACTGTCCCAGCTGTGTGTGTGCCCTCTCAATTTTTTGTGCAGCCACAGCCAACTGGCTGGTGGAGTGAGGTAAGAAGCAGAAAAGCCCTTGACTCCATGTATAAGCACTGCTCAGCAGTAACAAAAACATCTCTGTATTACCAGCACTGAGCACAAATGCACAAGTCCAAAACACAGCCCCATGTTTGCAACTATGAAGAAAATTACCATGCCAGCCAAAACCAGCACGGAGTGATGTACTCCAGTTATTGTGATGCAGTTATCATGAAGTCGAGCACTTGGGAAAATGCCTGAAGAGTTGGGAGTGTACACAAATATTTGTAACAAATAAAGCTAATGTGGTGACAGCTGTGTTTCTGGTTTTGGGGGTTTTTGGATGCTTGGTTTATTATTAAATTAGGTGCATATTTTGTCAACATTAGTAAGAAAATATACTTGACCACCAAAAGAGAATAATAGTTAAGCATGCGTTAAAAGAAGTGTTGTTTCTGGATTCTAATCTTTTAAAGGTTTCTTCTTCAAGACCTGAAGAAAACAAGATACGTCAGGAAGATCTCTCTAAAATAATATGCAGTGCTCAAAAGGTGCAAATTAAGCAAACGACTATTGAATCTCAGTTGTCTCTTTTGAAGAGGTAAGTTGCTTCATCAGTATCTGATCCTTAATACTGAATAATTGTGATACTAGATACTGGACAAAGACTTAATTCTAGGTGTCTCTTAATTCCTGGTTGCCTAATTTCAATTATTGCTTTAGAAACATAAACTTCCATATGAAAAATTGCTTTAAAATTGAATTTTTTGATATTATTAAAAGTTACAGGCAATATTGGTGTTTGCAGACCTGTCTAGTAGTAGGCAATTAAATAACACCTTTAATAATAGTTCCATATAGATGCTGAGTCTGAATATTTAAATCAGCTCTTAGTATAAAGTATGCTGGTTTTTGTCTTCAAGTTTGAAATACTTATTGTATTTGTTTTGGGGCAGAGTTTGGTTTGTGCTGTTTGCATATAATACTTTTATAGGATTAGACATTAATTAATGTATTTGCTCATTGTTTTTATTTTCCTAGTGTTTTTATTCTCATTCCTCCACTGTTTAAAATTGTGGAAGAGTTAATACCTATAAAAATGTGTTTAGAAAACTAAATTGGAAATTCATTAGTTACCTCATTGACAGAGAAACAGAATTGAAAACCCAAATGTATATAGAGTTTTTGTAGAATTTCATAACTTCCTACTTAGAAATTAGGATTTATTCTCAACAGTGAGAGAGATGTGTGTCACAAATTACTTAATCCTTTAGAATATGTAGATACAGACAAGAAACATGAGCATAAGGTCATGCACTGTAAGTCGCATCACCTCAAAAGAAACTCTGATGGAGTTTCTATCTGTTCTTCTAGAAGATGGTCTCATGACAGTGTACCTCTGGCAGAGGTCACTGATCAGTTCAGGTTTTAAGAAGTAAATTCTCTCATTTCTAGACTTCAGTTCTAGTGACTTGAGTGGTAGATATTCAGAGGCAAACTTCTTTTGCTTAGGCATGGTCTGTGTTAGAATCTGGCCAGTCTAGAGTAAAAATCATATTTGCTCTTTTGAAATCCTAGATGAATTTGGGTTGAAGGAACCTCAGAAGGCCATCAGGTCCAAACCACTGCCCTGAGCAGGGCTGGCTTTGACTGAAATGACAGCCAGTTGCTAATGAGCTGACAGTTTGTAGAGATGAAAACACAGTGGTTGGTCTTTGACATCCATATTGTCATCCCATCAGTTTAAAGTGATTGAGGTAGAAACTAGAGCTAAATCAGAAGACGTGGTCCTACAAAACATGTTGATAAAGCTAGTGAAAAAGCTGAGGAAGTTCAGAATCCCTCACTTCTGCTGTTAATTTTGTGATGGAACTGTACTCTTAAATTGTATGTTGGACATAGGAACGAGTAGTACCCTGCATCACACTGCCTATGAGCTGCTGTTTCTGAAAACTTAGTTTAAGGTTTCCTAAAACCCCATACACCTGTGGAATTTGCTTCTTTGTGTTGAAAATTAAACTACAGAAGAGAGGAGGGTGGTATGTTGTCTACCCATATTTGTTGAAGCTTTTGGTACTCATTATCTGCCTCTTAATATGACATACCCTGTGGAAGCAAAAGGCTCATGGTTACAATAGGGCAGTTTTTACACTGTCTCAGTAACTGGAGTCCTGTGAGTACTGGAAGAACCAAGGTTTCTAAAACGGCAGTGTTTCATGAAAACTGCTACCTCTGACATGCTCTTGCTATTTTTCATCACTTAACATGTCTGTTTAATGGAGCTAATAGAGGTAACTCTATTAAATTCTGATAGTTAATTTTTGAATGCTGAATGTAGGGGTAATGATTATTGCCAAATTTGGGAATTTTTTTTTCCTTTAAAGCAGATGGAAATTCTCTGCGGGCCATTTATTGTGTTTGGGTCTCTGTTTCACAGTTGCTTTCCAAGGCTGCTTGCTGCCTGTGTGACATTCCCACACAAACCCCCAATCTAGAAACACATTTCAAAGAGTTTTAATAAAGCCAAATGATCTTTAACAAAAATTAATAACTAGTTTTAGTGTGACTTTTAAATCATCATTTTTAAACAGAGAGAATGAATCCCTTTGGAGGGAAGTGTCAGAACTGAGAGCAAAACACTTGCAACAGCAGCAAGTTATTCGAAAGGTAAGGCTTCATTCAAGTGTCATGTGTGCTTGAGTGAGTGCTTCTGAAGTAGGAATGCTTTGCCACGTTACCTTGCTTTGCCCTTACTCAGCTTTTTATGTCAAATCTCTCTTTAATGGAAAAAAGAGCAGGGTGGTATATGATGAACAAACCCTAGTGATACAAACATTCAGGGTATTTTATTGCATAAGTAGAAAATAAGGCCAAAGTCTTGTAAACATTTTCAAAGAAGGAGGCTCAAGAACATCCTACATCAGTCATTAAGTTACCCTTAATATGGTCCTTCCATTTTTTTATTACTTTGGGAATCAGATGTCTAATTCTCTGTCAGCTGCTCAGGAGAAACTTCCTCACTGCAAGAATTACAAGATTCTGTATTGGAAGTTCACTGCTGCCCCACTTAACTGACTGTGTATTCGTAGTTACCAAAGGAATAGATAATTGAGTGGAACCTATTGCTACTGTGTTAACTTAGATTATTTAACAGATTTATGATCTACGAAAACTGATAAAAATGCATAGAGTTTATAGATCTATTTTTTTAACATACCAGAAAGGGCATCACTGCAAGTAGCCTCGTAGCAGAGACATACTGAGTTTTTTTTCCCAGTTTCTTCAAGACAGATACATACTTTAAAGCCTTAGATTTAAAACATAAGAGAAGAAAGGCTAACGTTTCAAAATGAAAGACAGCTGATGAATACTCTTAATTGTACATGTAATTTTTTTTCTTAATGTCAAAAATGCCTTTCACCAGAACCAGTATTTACAGATATAGGTTATGTATATGGTCCACATCCCTATACACCTTTTGTCATTGCTAATTAGAATTCTTTTAATCATTTCAGTTGCTGCCTGTTTTTCTGTGTATTGTATGATGTCATGTAAAAGCTGGCTCTTATCACCTGCTATGTGAAAAGTCTTTCTTTAACAATTGAATATCTATTTAGATATTATCAGCACTGTTTTTTACCTTGATTTTTAGGTTTTCTGAACAGCTCTGTATAAAAGTTATTATACAAAGGAAGTGTTTTGCTGTTTATGTATAGGTTTTTTTATTGGTGTCTTTTGCTATAAGATGCCTTGGTACTCAAGAGAAACAATTACAAAGTAAATCAACCAACAGTACTGTTCTCTCCCTTACAGATTGTACAATTCATTGTTACCTTGGTGCAGAATAACCAACTAGTGAGCCTAAAACGCAAGAGGTAAATATGGTCTTGAAAACTTTCTGTCCACTTGATAAACTGACAGGCCTTGTTGACTAATTACCAAAGAGGTGGGTTTGAGATGGCCTTCTTACTTTACTCTTTCTGATGTAGGCCTCTACTTCTGAACACCAATGGACCTACAAAGTCGAATGTATTTCAGAAAATTGTGAAAGAACCAGCTGACAGTAGCCACCATGTAAGTTTTCTGTTATGGGTGCTCTCTGTTTGGATGGAGTGCAGGTGGGCAGATGGATCAAATTCAGTGTCATATGGAGACTATAATGCAGCTGTGTACTGAGAGCTGTCAGCTTGTACAAGTGATAGGCTGTGTTGTTTTCTTTCAGAAGCTGAAGTTGTTGATAATGACCATTCACTTTCCAACATAAGCACATATAAACCAGTTACCTGTGTTAACCTGTGTATTAAATACATGATTGTGCTGACAGCAGTTTGCTTTTAAGAATGGTGCTATTAGAAATAGCACGTATAATGTTGCATTGTTATCTCTGGGAATGTGGCATCCCTGGCCCCATATAGGGACAAGGGTCCAGTGTGTTGCTGTGCAAGGCAGCATCCAACCTAGCAAAATCATGTCACGTTCCTGTTACATTTGAATGAGTCACACCACTGAAAGTTGTTTTCTGCTGTCCAAATAATAATTGGCAAGGAAATTGTTAAAATAAGTGCTGTAGTATGGCACTAGAATTAGTAGCTTTATAACAAAGTACTGTTTAAACAGCAGTCACTATTTTAATATTTTTAGTTCCATTATCCTACAGTGCTAGTATAATTTTATTCCTATGCCTGTAGTATTTACCAAATTCTTTTTCCTGTAGCTGTTACTCTCCAGCTTATTTATTTACTTGCATGGCTTTTTCTATTAAACATAGATCTATACAAACAGCTTGTAATCTCCAAGGTGTAAAAAAGCTCTTAGACTTCATTAGATGTGAAGCATTGTAAGATACAATGATAACTGTCAAAATGCTGAAGCTCATTGTCCCTCTGTGCCCTGACTCTTATAAAAATAATTCTCAGGTACCTCTCAACAGAAATGAGGGCTTAAAACAAAGGGAACAGATTTCAGATGACATTGTTATTTATGATGTCACTGAGGATGTACGTGAGGAGGAACATCCCATGGCTGATGAAGAAAATCTTCCTGTTACACCAGAAACAAGTGAAGATACCACTTCAGATTCTTCCAAGTAAGAAGTCTCAAGAAGTGTGTGTTGATAAATGGCTTTCAGTGTTGTATAATATGCACTAATTCAGATGTCTTAGATAATTTTTTAGTGAAGTCGTTAGAATTATTCAGCACTTCTGCACATATAGAAACTTCATCTGTGAATTCACAGTAGTTTTTGATTTATTGACCACTGGATTTGTTCCAAAATAGTTAATTGGCTGTTGGGGTTTTAGTATCAGGAGGATGGAAACTGGTGAAAGCAATCAGTATTATTGCATAATAGTTTAATATACTAAAGCCAGAGTAAGAGGAGTCTTCTTACTTTTTGGTTATGTGTACAGACAGGAACGACTTCCCTTGATTTTCCAGGTTTTTGTGGAGAAAAATTTACATGTGGTGTTTGTCAGGTTTTGGTGTGGTCTTTGCATTAAGCCAATTAATTTCAGGGTTCTGGTTTTTTTACAGTCCAGTTGTTTTTTGTGATTGTGTTCCTTCCTGTCTGTACTCCAATACTACAGAAGTTCTTCATGTTTAGCTACAAGCAAGTTGAAACTTGGTCCAGGGATTTAGATGCAACTCTCTTCTTCAGTAGCATTGGACTGATAGGGCCTGTATTATGCCTCAAGGAAAAAAACGTAGTATTTGTAGCTTATACTTGAATTGGCACCATTGTTCCTGCTCTGCTGATGCCTTGAAATGCACTCTGATAGAAAAGCTTCATGAGAAAAAGGCTGTGATAGAGAGGCAACATAACTGACAGCTTCTTAAGGGTTAAGAACCAGAATACGGATGAAAGCAAATCAGTTGAGGCTCGCTCTTGGTTTTCAGGTTTTGTTCCTGGTATGCATAATAAGGTTAACTACAAACTTGTCGACTGGGATGCTTTGTTATGGGTGCTCCAGAGTTTATGCTGTTCAACTGGAAATATGCAAAATACATACTATCTCTCTGGCTTGATGACCTTGTATGATTTGGTACATACTTCACATTTATATGCAAGCTTATAGTTGTTCTAATGACAAAAGTGTCAGTGTTGCTATAGCTCTTTAGCAGTTGGTTATTGTAGTCTGGCACAACAGTGTCTGCTAACTGAGCTGCATTAATTGTATTGATCATTACAGAACCGTATCAATGGAAAATAGATATTTTGAGTATCTTGCTGTGTTTAGTATTAAAAAGCAGTAGAAAAGTTTATTTCCTGATAGTAGCTTGAATAGTAGCTTGACTAAAGTGAGAGGTAACTAAACCTGTGGAATGATACCCATTTAAATGTGTATGAAATGCTGTAATTAATTTATCTCACATTGCAGCTGTAGCTGTAGCTACCATTCTCCCGATATTGTAATTGTGGAAGATGATAATGAAGATGAATATGCCCCTGTAATTCAAGGGGATAAAAACACTGAATCAGTTGCTGTCCCAGGTAATGATCCAGCCAGCCATGTCAGTGACAGCACAAGCCCACTCATGTCAAGTGCTGTACAGCTGAATAACCAGCCAACCTTAACTGCAGAAGACCCAGTCTCTGTGATGGATTCCATCCTCAATGAAAACGGAGTGATTTCACAGAATATAAATCTTCTTGGAAAGTGAGTATTCTGGTCTTTTCTTTTTTCTAGTATTAGAATTGATTATTTGAGTGAAGTAAAAAGAACTGAATAGCAGTTTCCACTGAGAACTTAGAACTTACAGGCTACTGTTATTCCAGCCAGTTTCTGAAGATTCTTCTATTTTAAGTATTTTAAGATGCAACCTCTGATTTTAATTGTTAAGTGAGTGAGTTGAGATGTTTAATCTGGCAGTGTAATGTTGTGGAGATTGTTTAAACTGTCAGGATTTATTTTTGTCACTCCTGCAGGTGGATTAGACCCTTTAGGGCTATGCACAAATTGCATCTCTGCTAATGTCATGTAGTAGTGTTACGTTGATGTCATTCCTGTGTTACCTATTCCAGAGCACCTGTCTGCTGACTTGGGTTCTCCTCTAAAGAGGCTAAAAGTCTTCATTTTTTTCCAGAGGTCATTTCTTGTGACTTAGTTCATTCTAGTTCTGGTTAAGATTTTTAGATGCATGTACTACATCTGTGTAAAGCTTACTTAAGGATTTCTCTTACTTTATTAAGGGATACAGCAATAAAATACTGTTTGCCTTCTAGAGTTGAACTTCTGGATTATCTGGACAGTATCGACTGCAGTTTAGAGGACTTCCAGGCTATGTTGTCAGGACGACAGTTCAGCATAGATCCAGATCTCCTGGTTGATGTAATTTTGACTTAAAATTAAGTATTTTCATAATAGGCTATAGGAAACATTTGTGTGTGTTGTTGCTGTTTAATATGGATTTAAATCACAAATGATCTTTTTTTCCTTTCCTTTACAAAGCAAAGTTAAAAATATTTATGAGTTTCTGGAGCACTGGTATAAGTCCTAATGCTACACCACTGCTCAAGTGAATGCTTAAGTTTCTTATTGAACAATGGCTTTCTTAATGAAATAATGCTTATATTTGTTGTGATGTGAACTTAGATGTCAAGTCAATTAATACTCTTGCTTGGAAATAACCCAGCACATAATCTGTGGTGTTCTCAATGAACTGGGATTAAAAAGAACCTTCCTCCCTCTAGGAAGACCGTGTTGCTGTCTGGTAGCAGGGTTTTGTCTGCCATGACTCACATTGTCCCCTCTCTGAAGTGCTGCTCCCTGTCCATTTGTTCCTTAACACTAACCTGGGCCCCAGTGCATGAGGTTACTGGGTCCTGGTGGCTTCTGAACCTGCTGGAGTGCCTGTTGGTCCCTCCCACTTCACTGAGATCCCTCTTAAAAGCAGCTCTGGTCTCCACTTAGTGATGGCTCCTTCCAGCTTGGTGTCACTTGCAACTTAAGTTCATCCATATAGTAGGCAGAATTATCCATGCAGCAATAGCAGTAGAAATTGGTGTTTTAAGACTGCAGCAAACCATGTTAGATGCCATACAGTTGTTTCTTTTGTGATCAGGGTTCATGGAATTCCAAACCATTGCGCTCCAAAGCTAGATTTTCTTTGTAAAAGCAGTAATTACCTGTAAATAGACTCCAGTCCTCATAGAGGGAATAAGTACAAGGGTTTTTCTCACACATGCAGAAGCAATGGTCTTGTATTCTTATTAGCAACACTGAGATACCTAAAACTTGGATGTCTTTTGTCTTATTCAGCTTTTTACAAGTTCTGTGCAGATGAATCCCACAGATCATGATCATATCACTAATACCGAAGTAAGTCTTAAATCCATTGCTCAACATACGCAGTAGTGAGAGATGCAAAATTCACTCATCTTTTGCTGTTTTCTTTACTAGAATCATGGCACTTTGTGCTCTGGCTTTTAAGACTTGCATGAGAATAGGAAGACAGCAGCTGAGTTCATTCTGTTGGGCTTTAAATAGCAAAGGAAAAAGCACCCTAATTAATTAGTAATGTCCTTTAAAACTTGTATTCCCTCTACGTTATACCAGTCTCTTGACTTTTGTATCCCCGAGATTTTTTTATTTGCAAACATGGTATGCACTTCTATCAGAATGGTTTCATCTGTATTGTCTGGTGGGAAAAGAAACCAGCAATAAACAGTGAAGCAAAGATGTAGCACTTTGAATTTTTCCAGTTCATTTAAAGCATTAGTTTTGGTTCTTGCTTTGTAGCCTGTGTTTCCATTTCATGTTTTCTCAGCCCAGGTGTGTTAGCGTGGGTAATACTGATTATGCCACTGCATCTTATCACAAATAAAAAAATAACATTCGTTGTAGTTGTTCAACTGTTCTCCAGTGACATTGGAACGGGCTTTAAAAGTGTATTTTAAAAGTTTGCTTTTGTTCCCAGGTGGAGACAAAGGGAAAAGAAACTAACAAGAATAGTGCTGGTCCAGCAGCTTCACAGGAAACGCAAGGTACTAAGCCCAGATCAGGTTAGTTGTAGTCATCTATTGAAACATTTCCACAGTTGAACACTACTCTAAAAGCCATCTCAGTTATTTGCTCCTTACCTGATATTGTTATGCTGATAAATAACCAAAAGACAATACTCAGTATATTTGCTTTTTAGATTTTTGTCTCTGCATTAGATGCAGAGAAACTGATGTTTTGCAGGTGAATCTGCACTAACAATGTTATGCATGAACATAACAATTCTTTTAAAAACACAAACACCTTTTTTTAGTAATTATTCTTTAAATAATTACTGTGGGTTGGATTCTGTTTTTTCCTTCTGCATGTAGAAAGGCACATGATTTGATATTCTGGGCTTTTTTTTCCCCACAGATAAGCAGCTGATACACTACACTGCGTTTCCACTCCTTGCATTCCTTGATGGGAACGCAGGCTCTGCTGTTGAGAGTGGTGCCTTCACAGCTGAAACTCCTTCCACTGTTGAAAAATCCCTGGAAGGGGAGGAGCTCCTGGAGAGCAGCCTGGATCCCCAGCCCACCCAGAGCAAACTAGTGCGTCTGGAGCCACTGACAGAGGCAGAAGCGAGTGAGGCCACGCTGTTCTACCTGTGTGAACTTGCCCCAGCACCCATGGACACAGACATGTCCTTCTTGGATAACTGATGTGAGGGAGGCTGTGTATATAGTCATGAAGATGAACTATTTATTTAGAATATTGTTTGGTATGAGTTTTTTGTACATCACTGTTTTATGTAACCAGATATGTGGAATCTGAAGTATCTTTCCTATCTTATACAAGCAGTTGTTTAGCTATGGAGTTAGACAAGCCACCAGGCACAGCTGGCACTGCTGAGCCAGGCTCCTGCTGCACTGCTGTGAACACTTGGTGTTGCCCACATTGCTTGTACTGCAAGTAACCAACACTTGTCAATAGTGAGCTTTGGTTTATGGTTTCTTATACTTCTTGTCTTACGTATGATGACATAAACTAGTAGTGTATGGTTAGGGAACACTGACTTTCTGTATTTTGGGGTTTTTATTTTTTACATTTTGTTTAACACACATGAGGCTTTTTTGGGGTGGGGGGACCAGGACCTGATGTAGGCTTTTTTTTTCCCTGCTTCAACTGGGAACAAAGTGCCTGTACCTTGCTAAATCTTGGTTCTGCCTTACTTTCACTTCAGTGGAAGTGCTCACACATAGCACAAACTGGGGAAAAGTTCTTGACAGCTGCCAGGCCCCATGACTGCATGAGTACTTTTAACTTGGACCATCTATGCTGACAAAATAAATGTTACTTAAGTGTGATACTTGTCAAGAGTTTGTCTCTTATTCTGTGTGCCAGGTGGTTATGGATTAAACAGCCTCTTGTTTTCCTATCATAGTAGTTGTGCAAGGTCTGCTGTGCACAGTTCCTGGGAAATAGTTTCATTATATCCAGCCTGATGAGTTTATTGATAAGCCTCCAAAACAAGAGAAACTGAGTTTCAGTAACTTCATACATGCAACACAAAAACCACACATTCTGCAATTCTGGCAGTGGATTGAAGATTTTTTTCAAAAGGAGTAATCTGGCCACTTGTAAACGGAGCTGAATCCGTAGACAGAGCAGTATACTCATATTCTGAATTCAGCAACTTGTTCTTTGTTACAGGACTCAGGAACTGCTGTTGTAGAAGTGGTGTTCAGGTGTTTTACTCAAATTTAAACAGGTGTAATCCAGTGAGGTGGCAGCAGCTGAAGCAGGAATGCAGTTCCAGGTGCAAGGCATGTTAGTGTTTGCTGGGACATGGCTGCAAGGACATAGAACTGTCAGAGAACTTCACCCAGGGGCATACACATGACTTCCTGAAAGAGCCAGGGACTCACAGGTGCGCTCTGCAGCACTGTCAGCTCTTCTCAGAACCTGACAGTGCTACAAAGCATCCCCAGAACAGGGGATGAGAAGGTTACACAAACCCTTGCAATAGCCACACCTGGCAGCACCATGAGATATCAAAAGTCATGGGACATCTTCATCCAAATTTATTTATTAATAAGGTAACAACATATTCCAAATTATTACAAGCCTTTACTAATCTTTCCATTACTATCTCAAGTTTGACTTGACATGTCACTTTTTGCAGTAAATGTCAGTGTTGAGGTGCAGAATTAAAAGCTTTAGAGAGTAGCAACAGGAAGTCACAGTTACAAACACCACAGAAAGGGATGAGCATGACATCTGCAGGCTCCAAGGTCACTCCCAGTCAGGCTGCTCTAGGCTCAAGTTGTAGCAAGTAACAGAGAAATTATTGCAGCTTATGTACTTCAGTTACAAAGCAGCAAGCACAAAAGCATTTTAAGATTTCTTAACTGCACAAGAATTATGCCTAGATTTAGACTTTCTAGGCTCAAGTCCATCTCTGGCAATGGACAACAAGCAAAATACCTAATACAGTAAAAGATTTCAAGATTCAGAGCCCCAAATATTTTAAGAAACCCTTCAGTTGAAGCCTCAGTAAATGCAAACCTCCTCCTTTAGTTTTTGTAACTTCAGTGCTCCTTTTTCTCCACTTTTTTTAATCACAATACTCAATTCCTCCAAAGGGCTTACACAGCTTTCACCACTCGGCTCCTTGCAAACTTCATGATTGTAGCGTAGCCAAGAAAGTGGCACACAAAACAGCAATAAATTACAGCACAGCTATGCTACTTAAACTACTTAAAAAACCAATAATACTATGTAGATGCACATTGTAAACAGGTGCCTTAAAAACATGCTTCTGAGCATCTGATACCAGGGTATTTCTCCCCAGGGTGCCTGACCTCCTGTGTGCAATGGGACACACTGTACTGGCTCCTCTGCAGCTCCAGGTGCAAGTTTCCCCCCTCACAGCTGTGCTGAAGGTACTGCTGCCCTCAGCATGGGAAGGGTCAGGCTGGTAGTGCCAAAGTGCTGCAAGATGTCCAGTGAACACAAAGTGCTCCACTTTGAGTCTAACAACACTTACTCAAGGCTTATTTTGGAATCAAGGCAACAGGGATCATCAAAGGCAGACCCTTCTTCACTTGCAAAGCCTGACATAGCACTGTTTAATTACCCTAATTAACAGTTGCACTTTTTTCCTACAACCATTTAATGCAATTGAGGGGAAAAAAACCATACTTCCAAAAGCTCTTGATCTTACATCTCCTGCTCCCAAAGCACTCAAACTAGGAGTAATCCTATGAAAACCATTGTTACAGCAATTACCATTGAGCTCAGCTAGAAAAAGTCATTTACTGAAATGACAAGACATGATTCAAGGTAACCATGCAGGATAAAGCAGGGAATACTACCCGGACAGCACACACACATGTATTTACACCCGCACTATTACCCCGAATACTGTTTGTTTCAGGGACACGTGGCGCTAACACAGCCTCCTTCCAGAGTAGCACAGCTCAGTCAAAGTCGCGGTTGGTGAGAACCAGCGGAGCCACCAGAGTCCACACGTACAGCACGATGCCAATCCAGCTGGAAGAGATCTTCACCCACACAGATGGCCACTTGCTGGTCATTGTCTCGTAAGAAGAATCCGGACTGTGAACCAAGGAAAAGAAAAAGGATCGTTTGCAAGTTTTTTTCAATACAAACCTACTTGTGTTCTAAGCTACCCTTCAACACTATTTTCACAGGAGATCATTCTCAATTCACACATCAAAGGACCCTTCTCCCAGGCAGTTCACACCAGTCTGTACGAGAATACCACTTGTAAGTAGGTGTCACAGGAGGTGGAAAAACAACAACAGCACAAAAAATACTCAGTATGAGAAGCTGCCAAAAAGCAGAAATAATTACAAGGAGTCTTTAACAAATCTGCAGAAAGGCAGTAAATGGATAGTACTTAAGAGACAAAAAGAATGTATTTTGCCTTGCCAAAGGACAACACCTAGAGAAATTAATAATCTTGATATCATATTGGACCCAAGTAGGGCCACAAATCAATTTCACAGCAAGACCATCTATTAAGAGTTATTTCTGAAGGAAATATCTTTTAGTGTTGCTTTTTTGATACTAATTGTTCTTTGCCAAGTAACGAGAGGCCTTAAGCTGTATTTTTTAATTCTGAAGAACATCTGATCTAGCTGTTAGCAAGAGTTTACACACAGGAGGACTATTTTAATGTGACGATTTTTTTCAAGGATCAGATAACGTAATTTCCTTCCACCAAGCCCCATCAGAGAATAGCTGTGGCTGGAAGAGACCGCTGAAGGTTCTCTAGTCCAGCTCCACTGTTCCAGCAGGGACACCTAAATCCAGCTGCCCTGGATGGTTCTGGAGTACCTCCACGAATGGAAGCTCCGCAGCTTCCCCTGGCAACCTGTGCCAGTGCTCAGTCACCCTAGCAATGGAGAAGTGTTTCTTTATGTTCAGAGGGAACTGCCTGTGTCTCAGTTTGTGCCCTTTGCCTCTGGCCGTGTCACTGGGCACCACTGAGAAGTCCCGGGTCCATCCTCTTTGCATAGCTGCTTCAGGTGTTTATATACGTTGGTGAGACACCCCTTGGGCCTTCTCTTCTCCAAGCTGAACAGTCCCAGCTCTCTCAGCTTCTCCTCATATCACACATGCTCCAGTCCCTTCATCATCTTTGTGGCCCTTCGGTGGACTCTCTCCAGTATGTCCATGTCTCTCTCGTACTGGGAAGCCCCAGAACTGGAGGAGTTGGGAAGAAACACCTTCCCCTTGACCTGTTGAAATAACATGTCCTTTTTCTAGCTCTCTGTACTAGACATGGGCCTAGTGTTTACTTGTTTTTAATTGTTATATAAGACTTTATCCTGTTCACTTTAGCAGGATGTATTTCAGCAGTTCTGTGAATGACAAGAATCATCCTAGAAAATATGACAGGCACTTGTGAACAGGGTTGGCTACAGTTTTCAGATACACTTTCCTTGAGAAGGCCCATTCAAGACCTACATTCCAGAGCATGCAACTTGTGCCTCCTTGTCCAGCAAGAGACAGCCTCTTGTATGCTCATTATCAGCACAACATCTAATCAAATGTAAATACCTGTACCAGTTGGTAAGCGTCATCATGATATACAGTGATGCCAGGAAAAGCATAAAGTGGAAGAAGGAGTAACTGTAAGTAACTCCATCCCTCTCATTATCTATAGCTCGGTGAACATCATCTCCATCATCAAGAGAGCCATCACTCCTGGGCATTCCATCCTCTATCAGTGTTGATTCATCACTGGTCAGCATCAGCTTGTTAACTTGGCTGTTGTTGGATGTCCGGATGCTGGATATGCCAGAAAAGGACATGGTACAGTTACCCAAATAAATCAAATTAAGTATCCAACAATAAGAAGTGATACAAATTAATGCATTTTTTTAAAGGAATCTTACCTTGAATAGAGAACACACAGCAAAAACAAAACCAGTCCTACAATCCCTTGTGCATCCCACCACTGCACTACCTGACCTTGGGTTGGAATGGTGGTGCTGTTGTAACCAATGATGCTCAGCAGACTGGGGTTACAGCGTCTGTCTGTGAGGGAAACTGCATTAGAACTTACATAAAACAAGAACAGGACAAATATTTAACAGCACATTTCCATGCTGAATGCACAGAAATAGAAAGGAACTTCGTGACTGTGACAGCCTTGAAGTAAAATTTGAATTTATTTTTAGCCCACTGAATCTCTCTAGAGCAGGGAAATGACAGTATATGGCATAAAAATCTGTCTCTTTGAGCAGATAAAAGGATTCTGAACTTACGTAAGATATGCATCAACTTCTTTACTATTCCATCTGACATAATTAGATGCAACAAAACAGAAATTTCTGCATAATAAACTTCAGAAATTCTACTGCTAGAAAACAAGTTTGACAAACATATTCTATAGATGGGGTACCCAAGTCATCCCAGAATTGGAAAACAATGCCAGTAAGTCAGTTTTTTATTATGAGTGGCTCCCAACCCACAGCATCCACAGGTAACACTGATGAAACAGTTGAAAGTAGTAGACAATCTTATTTTCCCATAATCACTGCCTGAATTAGATGACTCATGTATTCCATGACACAGAAGCACAGAAGATTGTCCATAGCTAAGATAAAAGGGTCAAAGACCCAATTAAAACTACTAAAATCAATATCTGGTGATTTATTTTAATCATCAGAATTTCTGCACTTATTTATTTTTAGAGGCATTCAACTGTTTCTGGGCACAATAAAATTAACAACATTTATTTATACTTGTTATAAATCCTCAGTTTGGAAAAATATAATCAGTAGCATCTTGGTCACCTAAGAAACGTGAAACCTGGTAGAGAGATGAAACTCCTAGACTCCTCAGGGGAGTTGCACTGATCTGCAAAATCTAAGCTTTAGAATACCGCAGTTCTGCCAGTAAGGAGCAGAAATTCTTACATGCCACACAAGCAGGGGGAAAAGACATGATCTTAGTACACCGGTTGCAGAGGGGGCGGAGCTCAGAGATGTTTGGGCAAGGCCAGGTTGCTATTTTATACCTCCCACATCACTGCTGGGAGCATGGCTTTGGGGGGAGGAAAAGGTGAGCACACCCCAGAAGAAGTGGCTCTCTGCTTCCCTCTCCCCCTCAAGGGAGCTTGCCTGGAACAGCCACGCAGACCCTGCCCTCCCTCACTGCTGCACCTCTCTTCCTATCCCTCAGGAGAGTGGGCTCCTAGCAGCACACCTAGCTAAGCCCTAACACATGCACGTTCTATTACCCTGTTCTAACGCTGCCCGGCAAAAGAGGTGGAAGTACAATTTATTGCTGAACCGGTTACCCAAAAAGCTCTACACTGCTACTACACTTACCTGGCTCATTGGTCATGGCTGACCAAGTCAAATACATTGTGTAAATTGTGATCACCGAAGACTGCAGCAAACCAGATCTTGGCTGAGATTCCTACACAAAGGAGTCACAAAACAGGGAATTTAGGCAATCAAAAGTTGCAGGCACAATTATATTTTGAAAACACAAGAGGCAACAGAATTAAAATCGTACCTGAATCCTTGGCAGAATTGACATTACAGAAGCACCAATGCACAGGAGCATATTAACACTGATGAATGTCTTGTTCTCAGAACAACCTTCTGGATGAGTGTAATAAACATAAAACAAGACAATAGCTACTAGAGACAGCAGATAGTTGACAGCTGTAGCTGAGAGCAGAGCTGTGGAGAAACAAAACCATAGTTAAACTGGTTAATAACAGAGACTACTATGATTGGAATGATACTGCATGATTATCAAGTGTGGGATACAATATACAACGAGAGTTCTGGGCACTGAAACGTAAAAGAAGTTCTTAAATAGCCTGTGAAGTATTAAAAAGAAACAATACATGGGAATCCTGAAGCCATGCTTGATTCTCCAGTGCTCTAACAGCAAGCAGGAAGAGCAAGGAGGATAAAGGAACACAGTTGTACTAGACACACCTCGGCTAACAGCTCAAACAAAACAAATAATAATAAAAGAATAATAATAAAAGAAACTAAACAAATACTTCTCCAACAGAGGCTAAAACAAAATCTCACTTCCAAATTACATCTTAGTAAATACACTAAATAGAGAAGTGGCCACTGAATGAAGACAAGGCCACGCTGTCTTTTGAAACACCTAAATTATCATATCTGAAACACTTTATTAAAATAACATTTCTCCAGTGAGATGACTTTACTTTCCTTCACTACCCTGACCTTTTCACTCAGCATATACCTTCAAAGAATGACTAACTGGCAACCAGAAAAAACAATTGTTTGAGATGATTCTACTCAACATGACGCACTAGCAGGTTACTTTGTTTTTAATCAGCACTGAAGGGCTAGCAAAACCTGTGGCTGCAAAAAAAAAACCCAAAACAACCAAACCAAAAAACAAACAAACAAACAAAAACCAACCAAACAAACAAAAAACCAAAACCAACCCAAAAAAACAAACAAAAAACACCCCTAAAAAGCTGCAGTTGCCACTTCTCTGATATCATGATGCACAGAAAGCTCCACCTGAACACGATGAAGAACTTCTTTACTTTGTGTATGACTGCACCCTGGAATAGATTGGCCAGAGAGGTTTTAGAGTCTCCCTTACTGGAGATACTCAAGAACCATCTGAACGCAATCCTGTGCCATATGTGCTCCGGGATGGCCCTGCTTGAGCTGGGAGGCTGGATCAAATGAGCTGCTGCGGTCCCTTCCAACCTCACCCATTCCGTGATTGTGTGAAACTCATGCCCTGCCCCCAGGAAATAAATCTTATTACTCAGAGGCTGCTGCACCTCTCCCTGCTTCCCCTTATTTAACTTGACAACAGAAGGACATCAATGGAGCTGAACTACACATCTGAGAAAATGATACTCATGCATGAAGCAGCCCTTTCTGCACTGGTAAAATGAACTATTCAGTGAGTAACTTATTTAACACAATGTACATTAAATTAAATTTAAAACTTGACTGTAGTACAGTCCCTCCTTACCTGCATACCAGCATCTTGAGTTTCCTTCCTCCATTTTTTCAACCCAAGATTCATTCCAGGAATGGGCAAAGTCAATAAGCAAGACCAGCTGAATAAGAATAAAGCAGAATGCTCCAGCCATACCTACATAAAACCACACTAGAAGAGAAGTAAAACAAAACCAGTTAAGAACCATAGGTGATGTACCCCCCATCGTAGTGTCCCTAAACACAGAGAAGCACTACAGTTACACAGCTACAATTAAAACTGCATGCCATCAGCATGCACTTCCTTTATTTAAAACTAAGTATGATTGCACCATGAAACAGAGGAAGACAATATTCCCTCACCAGTTGTAAATGGTCCCTCTGGTATGAAGAAAGCTCCAACACTAATTGCAAGTGCCGTTGCAAATTTAAAGAACCAGAATCTAAAGGGAAATAAAAAATATAAGACAACTGTTAAGTCTGGTCTAATTCACACATTGAATACACATCTTTTAAGAGTTGCGGTTTTTTTAATTTGCTCATTCTTAACTTGCCTCATTTGAAGCAGGATAAAAATTTTATCTGCCCAAGATTTGTGTTCTCCAAAAAATTATGCTTAAACTGTGCTAGACTGACACAGAGTTTGACACGTTTCCCAGAGGTATCTTCTTACTCGTGAATTACAAATTAGGCCAATTGTGAGCTGCTTTTTTTCTTCCTAAGAATGTTTTAAAACAGAGCATGAGATTGTTAGATTGTCTGCATACCAGAAAAATGGGTTAAAAAATCCCTTCCTACTTTTAATATCAAAGATCTGATTGGTGCCTACAATGACATAAAATATTATGCTGGAGCTCCCTACCAGTCTTGGTTCAGTTCCCACATGAGAGAAATATACAAAAGTCTGGATTCTTCCCACCCAACTTCAGATTCTTTAGGCCTACAGCTGATGAGGATTTATCACAAAAACAAAAGCAAATAATTTATCCTGCACAGAAAAAACATATTCAAGTTCCAAGTCCCTGTTTCAGGGCAGCGTCGCTGGAATTTTTCTTCCAGTAAAAGATATGCATTCACAGACCATCAAAAGAGATCAGATGTTTCCAGAAAGCATACAAGGGAGTATCCTTCACCAAAGGTACACCAACCTCACCCCAAATACTAACTGTATAAATATACCCTGCATAGAGAACTTCAAACTGTTATGCCAACAAAACTGTAAGGAGGTAAAGACTATTTTTTCTGATCCCAGTGACAGGCAGCTCCAAAAACAGGCATGATGCCATCTACATGCACTTCAAAACTGAAAATAATAGCACAAAGATATGTACCACACCCCCACAATTTTGAACACTTGTCAATTTTTCAACTTTTCTATCCCTTCCCATACTTTGAACAAGTTTAATCTCTCCTGTTGGCTGTTACAATCAAGTGATGGATACCAGAAGAACAAGTTCCAGTTGTGTGGAGAGGAACTATGTGAGATGACAGAAGTGTAGAACACGGAACAAAATGGACTCATTCCCTGAGTTGAATTAAGTTGTAACATTTACAGTGCAATACAAACCCCACTAAAAGTATTTTAATCAATGTCATTCTCAATTATAGAAATAGAAATGGGCTCAAGTTTGTATATATTTAATCTCTCATCTAGACTTTTTAAAGGGATCTTACTGCTCTACCCCACTCCACAACCAGAAACAATAGTCATCTGAAATAACACCTAAAGCTGCTGTGCATTCTGTACAAGCCAGTAACTATCTCGTAGATACATTATAATTGATTTTTTTTCTGTTCTGGTCATAAACCTGAGGCAAGAAACCACTCTGACTGCCATTAAAAAAGCAGAGGTGAACATTGGCACTAGATTGTATTACTGGGCTTAACTTGTATGCAATCATGAAAAAGTTTGTACACATATATGCAAAAATCTAGTAATTTGAACATTTCAAATCACTGACAAAAAGATTACATCTCAAAATATTACTGAACATACAGACAATTTCAAAAATCAAAAGCCATAAAACTTTTCATAAAGCTCACTGTAACACATATTATTGAATAAACGAGTTTTTACAGAAGTGTTGAAAGTAATATTATTAAATATTTTACCAGCAACAGTTAAATAGCATTATTTTTTCCTTTTATCCTAGTGCTGATGATAGATTGGCTAAGAAGGGCAAACTGCTATGGGTTGCATAAACAGTACCTAAATTTGTATTGGAGAGCACAACTCCAAATAAGGTTACCAAGAAGATCCCAAACACTTAAGAAAAAATTTAGGTAAAAAACATTCCTCACCCTGTAAAATCACCATGTGCCTTTTTCTGAAAAAAACCTGAAAAATAACAGAGGTCTGATACAGAATGTAGCTGAACCACTTTCTTCTTGCTTGCAACAAGTATGTTCTCCTGAACAAAGCAGGGTGGAGGGAAAGGCTGAACTGAATTACTCTCGCTAACATATCTTTATACTGTACTCTCTTTTTCTTTAGATCAAAAAAAAAAAAAAAAACAAACAAAAGTAAACCAAGCAATATTCTGCTCAGTCTTAATTATTTTCCCCTACAGAAATAATTTGAAGCTTTTTCTCATTTTATGCTAGACATGTTTAATCCTACTATACTGAATATAAAATAAATTTTATGGCTTAGTTGTTCATAGCTTCTGTTAAATACAGTCACCTCTAAAAAACAGTAGTCTAAGCAATCACTGTGAACACCAAGATTAGGCACCATAAATGGTTTTAGGCTTTTTAGCACCATGTCCTCTTACAAATACTTACATTTCCTTGGTTCAAGGAGCTACATTACACATAGGCAGTACTTGGATGAAAACTACCACTTGTGTCAATATACAAGCTGAAATTCCACTATATTCTTCCATCTGATAATCCTAACTAAAATGAAATATAAACTAAAATCCACTGGAAAGCTCAGAAACTAGATACATAACTCATTTCTTTTTGCAGAGAGGCAACTGAAAAGATAGCAGAAAGAGAAAATATATGTTTTATACATCTATATTGATATATATGTGTAACCACCATAACCTTTAAAAGAAAACTGTTCAGAAAAGAACAAAAGTTATTACAAACTTCAAAGTTAAGAGGCATATAATTCAGATGAGGCTCTTAAATATTTTTATTTCTTGAAAAAGTCTCTGTGGAATGAAACAAAAATTAATCACTAACTCATTTCAGCACTCATTTCTGCACCTTACCCATTGTGCACTGCTGCTCTGGGATCATTGCTGCTCTTCACTTTGATCATCAGCAAGGAGAAGAGAAGGAAGAACATGGCCATGCCAAAGCACACGCGGTACACGGCCTTGTAGCCAACCAGGACATCACAGTTCACGTGGCCCTGCACACCAGGAATACTTGTTCCCAACCCTCCATCACAAAATCCAGGAATCTGTGATAAATACAAGACACGTCAGTCATCTTTAAAAGACCTCCTGTCAGTAAATGTATATTAATAAATTTCCAATACACAATTCATTAATATTGTAACATTATGTAACTATTAACACTGTTAGAAAATATGATATTGAAGGACTGCACCAATAGCTACAGTCCAACTAGAATATCAAATACATGCAAGGAAAAAAAGTCCTGCACAGGCATAATAAAATAAAATATATCTTTCCACAGAATAGTTTGGGTTGGAGAAGACCTTTAAAGCTCACCTAGACTAACTCCTCTGCTACGGGCGAGGACATCTTCAGCTACATAAAGTTGCTCAAGGCCCCATCCCACCTGACCTTGAATGTGTCCATGAATGGGACAGGGATCTTATTACCAGGTTTTTTATTAATATTATTAATTATTTTTATTTATTACCAAGTTATTAGTAATATCAAAACTTCTCAAAGAAATGCAGTTTTCCCTTGTTGATCTGAATCAAGAGATAATCAAAGATCTGGGAACTGGTAAATTTGACTTGACAGGTACTATCAGGCTTATGACATTGCTGGAACATGGCAGCCTGCTTACATCTCTTTAAAACAGACAGCCGTTCCCAAAAAAGTACCATCACCATCAATTAGGTGTATTCGTAATTTCCATATGAAAAAGCTGAGAACATTCTCTCCAGTTACTACCAGGACGTGAGCAATATCTTTCAGAAGTCAAATCATACTCCAGAAGGCTGTAATTTTCTTTCCTAGCTGACTAACATGGCTCTCACTGAAGCTCTAATGTGGTAACTATACCAACCTACAATACACATTTAGAGATGAATCATTTGGGCGAAAAAGACATGAAAATCATGCCTAACCAAAGCTACTATCTACTGAAAAAAACTAAACACTGCAAAACAGAATTGAAGTACATGCAACCCAACTTCAGTGAACCTGTAAGCTCTACTGTAACTCACATTATCACTCTCCAATTTTATATCACATCTTCATACAGCTAATAAACTGTAAAATCCTACAAACACTTCCTAATTCCCTGGGTGGAAAACACGCTACTATGATGAGTGAAAAATACTTCACTCAAAAGAGTGCTTTTCATCTATAGAGGGATCTTCCCATAACTTCTTTATTTGACTTACAAACAAATTAATGGTGACTGTGAAGCACAGCTGGTAGCAAAACGACATATTTCCAAATAAAATCCATGCTTTTCAAGTTGTCAATTACTATTATTTATGACATTTGTCCTACCAAAAATGCTAGCAATAAATAACCTGACCTTCTTCAGCTGCTCTTCCATGCCTGGTATTAGCATCACACAGGCAACGCTCACACCAAGAAGTAAAAAGAAGGCATAAATCAGCCGAGTTATGGTGGAGTTGTTTCCACTGGGGCAGCATCGGCAAAGCAGGCACGGGGCACTTCCACACAAGCATGGTATCTGACAAAAAGACAGAACATGAATTATTTAAAAAGCTTTGGATTACTAGATTTCAATATTTAATCAGGCTGTGCAGATCATCAGACATGATAGAAAATGACTCTCCTGTGCATCCCACCACTGGTGCAGACTAAGTCACTGCAACACGTTACAGAACCACCAAACAACAGCACTTCCCGACGTGCCGCTGTACAGTGAAAATAATGCTATGCCAGAAGTAATCACTTAGCCATTCAGAAGAAATAAAGACTGGATTCAGACTCATTTGTTCTCTTGAATTTTATTTCATTTCAGCTAAATGACATGGAAGGATTGCTTTTGTTAGCAACTACATCCTCCCTTCCACAGCTGCAGAGAATAAACAAACACACCACAGGAAAAAGATACAAGCACAACTGTCATGTAGGTACACTCTCAGCACCTGGCACAGTTGGGATAAAATCCTCATTGGGGCCATAAATGTTTCCAAAACACAAAAAACAGGTGATAGAGCCTAAATCATAGGTTGCAAACTATTTCATATTAGCAGCTACTCACATATCACATAATTCTGTTAGTCTGCAAAATTAATTTATGCAATGTAAAAGTCACAAACTGTAAGAACAGAGCAAATATGCAGTACATGTGTTATTTATACCAAATATCAACAGCAAAAGTGGATGGGAATGCTGTACAGTTGTAATACTACAAGGGGGAAAAAAAACAAACAGGACAAAATTTACCTGTATTTAATTCTCAGACATAAAATTGTGGGAAGAAAAAAAGGGAGCTATTTCAACAGGTAAGGGTTGGGAAGTAGGGAACAATTCTCTGCCACATGCTGAGAGACAATTTGGGAAGGAAAAGAAAGGCAAGGTCCCACAAGTAAACATTAGCCAAAGGAGGAAAGGTACAATTGAAATGTGTGATCATTGCCCTTCTCTGAACTATAACAAACCATGCTACCTCTGACACACAAAGATACAGAACAGGGTTAAAACCCAGCTTCTCCCCCAGCACACATCCAGGGACGCTTCCACCATGGGACAAAAGCCACAGATGTCAATCACTGCATGAGAGACACTCAGTCACTAAGGTCAGGAATAGTTACAAGGCCACATGACCAGGACATGCCAATCACCCAGTATGACAGGCATGTGTCAGAAAGAGTTCTCAGCAGTTTAGTCATATGACAACCAAAAATGCCAGCTGTCCACTGCTACCGGAAAAGCCCCAGGGATTGCTGAGAAAAGCAGACAGACTCCCACAACATTCCTGGCAGCCTCCTGAGAAGCCCTCGGGAAAAGGCCAATTATCATTCTTACAGTTTCAACCGGACACACACTGGACCCACAAACTTCGTCTTTTTAATAACTTCCCTGTATTCTTTTTGGCCATGCATTCCTTCCAAGGAGCCAACAATCTTCACCCCACTAGGCTACAGAATAATCTTTAAATTAGCAAACCTCACCATTACATTTGCCTTGCTAAACCACTGAAACTAGGCAGATTCTCATTATAAGTATTTCAGGATGTAAAAGTTATTATATTGCCCCATTTTACCTTCTCCTCCACTCAGTACAGCACAAATAATATGAAGGTGTTGATTATAGGAGGTTTCATCTCAATATAATACAGAATTTTTTTAGACTGAGATCAACCAATCCATGCAACAACCTCTCCAAGGATATGGTAGAGTCTCCATCACTGGTGGTGTTCAGGATGCAACTGGACAGGGTACCAGATCATCCCACTCAGGCCCCCTTTTTCATAAAAGATGGAGTAGATGGACCTTTGAGGCTGCTCTACGACTGCAAGCAACTACACTAGGGGCATCTATGCTTCACAAGCAGGAAATGTATGGCAAATATTATCTCCAAATAAATCAGAATTTTGTAGTACTACTGTCTTACACTATTTCCTACACACACAAATAACCTTTCCAGTGAAAAATATCTCAGTGCTCTGTTCAAAAAATTACTTTCTTGAACTAATTCTGTCTGCATTAATATTTCTAAACATACTGTAGAATAAAAGGTTGAGTTTGGCAGAATAGAATACATCACCAGGCTCATCTGCTGCAGAAAACATGAGGACAGGAGCACCTGTTATGAAAATTCACTTCTGTAAGGAATCCCAGCGTTACACTGTTTGTTAAATACCTAAATAATTCAAGCAACTTGCTCCTTGCCTCAGCGGAAGCAGAAGCACGAATGCTTCTACAGACAGGACAGACTTGCAGTAGCTGAAATGAAGATGATTGCCTCCACCTCACTGGCAAACAATGTGCCTCAAGAGAGGCCATACACCTCAATGGAGTGTCTGAGCTCCAACACCAGTTTTTAAAATGTTTTGCCCCTAAACAGCTCATGCACATCCATCGCTGAACAAGAGAGACACCTGTTGATACATGACACTACTTATACAAGGTGGCTACTTACACAAGGAATCATGTTACAGTCCAATTCTCTCTTTCTTTGGCAAAAGAGAATAAAATACATATCATTCCAACAAAATAGCATTATACTATCAGCAAAACTATTTGTTACAGACTTCAAAAAGAACAGGAACCAAGGAACATTCAGCCCATGGAATTCAGCTTATCAGCAGAGGAGACAAGGTGAGCTTGTGCCACTTTCTTCCCAAATTTAAAGCACACCTCCCACAAAAATTTCAGTAGTACATACAGCAAGATACTACCATGGAGATCAAACCTTAACTCCCCAGTGTGACTCAGCTTAGTCACAGGTGCAGACAAAAAGTTACTCCACAAGTACTTTTTCATTTGCTTCCATAAGGAAGCTTAGACAAGACACTCAGACACAACTGAATAAAATCTATTGCCTTTCAGAAACTTTACCTACCTACCAATTCATATCCCTTTACATTTTTGAGGAAAAATAAGCAGCTCAATGGTGTTTACTAAGGCAAAATATGAAAAGACGAACCCACACACCTATTCTGGGAGCAGCCAGCAGGGCATACAAGTTAATTCATGCCTGCTAAAGGAGACACTTCATTCCCCAGGGCAGTGGAAATTGTATGAGGAACACATAACAAGATGTATACTGAAAGAGAGAGAAAACCCCACAAAATCATGAAAGGACAAATTTTACTGCCTGTGATGCACACAGAACAAGTTTTTAATATTAAACATAATCTTCCTACTGGAGTAATGACTAAATGATTATATATTGAATTAACTATTTGCAAAAACACTAAGCCCCTGATGGGCCTAGTCAGGGCTTAGCTACATCATCCCTACTCTTAAGCTTATAGTCACTGAATTAATCAAGATCTTTGCCTTGACAGAGAATAGTAAAAGAGCAAAACAGCAGCTCAGCAGTTTCAGAGAAGAGAACAATAGAGGCAAGACACAGCAGAGGGAAAACAGCGCTGCCGTATCAACCTAGGCTGTCAGGAGCAGAAGACTTTCGGTGAGATGGCTCTGCTCTTACGGCTTCAGTCTCACCCCCATCTATGACAGGCTCCCCTTCCTCTTAAAAATGCTAACCTGAAGCACGGCCTGATCAGCACACGGGAGCGCAGAGCGGTAACACACAGCAGTAACACAGCACAAAAGCCCAGAAGACACAAGCACGGCATGAGGCCTGACGCGGGGGCCTCAAGCAGAGCGGCTCTGCACAGCACAACACGGGGCCCTGCGGAGGAGCAGCACTGACAGCAGCGTCCCCACCGGCAGAGCAGCTCTGCCGGCCGTGCCACAGGCTGCAGCACACCAACCCCACGGCACCTGGTCCAGCGGCTCCCTCACCGTCACTGCGCGCTTCCTTCTCAGAGCCACAAAGAGTTTGTACTGACATATCCCTAGAGACCAGCGTGGACGAATTCCAGTTCCTGTTCAGAGCTGCTGTATAGGTTTTAAGTGCTGATTAGCTGTGGTTTTAAATGTGGAAAGAAAATTAACCCTTTAAAGCCATGAGGGGAAAGAGAAAAATAATACTAACAAAAACTACCCACCCTGATTTGTTTGGGCACTTCAAAGGAAGAGACAGGGGTTAACTACTCACAGTAAAGCAGATTTAATATTATGATCTCAGGCAAATCATTTTATCTAACAGGCTGAATTTCTCCGTAGAGAAACAAACAATCAAGAGCAAGTAGAAAGGGGCTCTTCAAACACTACAAACACCAACCAGCTGTCAGAAAGGCCATTTATGAACTTGAAAACGCAGTATATATGAACCCAAGTATTCAAATTAAAGCCTATAGTCACAATGTCATGCAGTGCTTAATAATAATTAAAAATAATACTGTTAACTATATCCAGTTAGCAATTCAAGCCTGACTGGCTAAACCATTAAGTAGTATTTAAAATGTTAATGAGACCAAAATGAACCCTGACAGTAATTAGTTAAAATTATATTATCACTGTTCTAGTTGATTATTTACAGGCATATCAGCCTGGAAGTTAATTTATGCAGATCTTCCAATTCTATGATCATTTCAAATAATTTGTACATGAGATTAAGGGATTATGGATCATCTCCCTTAATTAAAGGTCACTCTGTATTAGAGGAGCCAAAGCCCATACATTCAGATATGACAAAAACAGGAGCTTGGATAAATATGAGGTTTTGTTATATCACTAGAAGTGCATGTATGAATGCTTTAATAATAGGTAATTTAATTTAATTCATGCATGGTACAATATTTTTTGTATGAAAAATTCGGATTTTCACAATCCCACTGACATTCTTACAGCAAACATCTAAAAACTCACAAACCACTTGACTGTGTCAATACAGACAGGGACTAGACTTGGAAAGACATATCACTTATGGATAAAAAAGCAATGCCTCAGTTGAAGACTCTTTACCAACTTCTTTGCTTTCCTGCATCGTGCCAAGAGTCTTAATGCCATCTCAATCTAGTGTTTCCCATGAACAAAAATCACCTGGTGTGGTGACACATCACCACGGATTACTGTGCCGCCAGGAAAGGACGGCTCGGCGAGACAAAGATGCTACAAAGGGTGGAGCTGCTCAAGACAAAGCCGCAAGAAAGAGGAATTAAATACAAATATTAGAATCGGGGAAACGTGCGGGTTTTGATTTTCCAGAAAGAAACGATGGAGTTCAAAGCATTTGATCAGATCCCTTAGAGATTCGGGGAGAGGTGATTTCAGTGGACACCGTAACACCTCCCGCACAGCAACGCGGATTAAACGGCGCCCAGCAGCTCGACAGGCCGGCCTGTCTGGGTTGAGGACGAAGCTCCCCACAGCGCCGGCGAAACGGCCCCGACAGATCCCTGGGGATCCCGGGAGCAGCCCAAGAGAGGGACCACGGCGGGACCCGCCCCCTCCAGCGCGGCGGGGAGAGCGCCCTGCCCGGCGGAGCGGGGGCCGCGGCCACTCGGGGCGGCCAGAGCCCGTCTGGGGCCCGCAACCTCCCCATGCCGCAGGAGGAGGAGGGAAGGCAGCGCCACAGCCGCCCTGGGTGACACAGGCGCGAGGAGGTGACGGGCGAGGCCCGGGTGGGGAGGGAAAGAGGGAGAAGCACCGGCCACCGGCTCCGAGCCTGCGGCGGGCAGGGAAAGGCAGGGAGGGACCCCCGCGCCGCCCGCGTCCACCTTACCCAGCTCGCCATGGAGCAGAGGCCCAGGACGCTGCCCATGGTCCCAGGTGGGCTCGGGCTCGGGCTCCTCCAAGATGGAAGCGGCGGCCGCGGCTCCCGAGGCCGTTGTTTACTGCTCCCAGCGGCGCTTCCGGCCGCTCTGACGGCGCGGGCACGTCACTGCCGGCCTGGCGCAGCCCCACGGCCTCCTGGCGCACGGGAATGTGCCGGGGTTTTGTGGAGCCGGGATGTTCTTGGGATTCAGGGATCTGTACACCTTCAGGCCTAATAATCAGGAAAGGAGATCCAACCAGGGGAACAGCAGCGGCCAACATCCGTCAGTCAAGGGCATCCGGGAGCTAAAGCTTAAAGCGTGTTAGTTGTAAGCTGTGGATGTAGCAAATCAAGGTGTAGTGAACTGGATGTAGTAAAGCAAAATGTTGTATGTCAGTAAAATAGACAGTCTGGGAGCTAACAAACTTTAAGGATGTAGTAAATCAAGGTGTTGATGCACGTCTATGGATATGTTATTAACTTGGCAAAATATTTGATGTCTTATGTGTCCTATAGCTGAACTGTGTCCATTGTAATACTAAAAGTCACGCTTACAGGTCACAGAGACCCCTGGCCAGGTGCAGACCCTCATCCTCTGTGTGCACAGATGTTAGCTGGGGTTATGTAGACTGTATGGAAATTACTGACTAATCACAGTAGATTAGCACAGCCCCAAAAAAGGAGAAAGGCCCATAAAAAAAGAAAATAGTCCTGAAAGAAAAAGTAGGGCCTAAAAATCTTTAAAAAACAATCAATCAAGGACCAGAAAATTTAGATAATACACTTAATAATATAGGCATTGTAATATATACATGTATTTATTTTAAAAAAATTAATAATAAGGAGGCCATCTCAGCTGAAAAATACAACCCTTTCATTAAGATCCAAAACTAGACACTTAAGAAGGATACATACATACATAAATTGGATTTTAAAATAGAATATTTAGAAGTATACATCATTTTGCAAGTTAACATTTTTGTCTCACAATTTTCTATTCTTACTAACATGCAGTCATTGCACTACTACATGCTGGGCTCAGATTTGATTTATCTATAGATGTTGCTAAATCTATCCTTTTTAATTGATTTTAAAGGCAATCCTATTTTCAAAATCAAACATGAAAAGAAAAGGCTAAGAAGGAATTTTTACAGGCTGAAGGTTTAAGGCTGCAATTGTCTAGTGATAAAAAGTGGGAATAATTAATAAAATGGTTATAGCTATTTGTTTGAAAGGTAAGTACCCAGAATTAGTGGACATTGAAAAATTTTAGAATACCTTTAGTTCGGCCAATAGATCCAGAAGAGTAATTCTTAATGTTCACTTTTGTTTGTGCACTGATTTGAGCTAGTGAGGTCTGCTGCGTTCATCTCCCACATAACACCACCACAGTAGCCACAAGGTCCTGGAGGCGCAGCATCAGCTCACAGCTAACATTGCAGCTTGCTTCATGTGATGAATGTATAATCTCTGTTCCCTCTCCTTTGTGGAACCCTTAATCTTCTTCAAAGATGAGTTTTCATTAGCTACTGATTTTTTTTCCGCTTCAGTATTCCCGCAATTTTCACAGTGTGCTCTTTTTCCTTACAAGAATTTCTGATAGCCATGGCAGCCTATTTCTCTCCATACCAACCTGATCTCTTTTTTTTTCCAAATACTAAATCCCATCATTTTTCTCTAATTCAGTCATTACTTCTGCTATCTTATTTGAGCATCTACTCTGGAAAGATAGTGAAGCATTATGTACACTTCACTGAACCAAGTCCTGTTCCTCCTTCACTACCCATCTTTTCAAAGAAATTGCAAAAGAGAAAAAAACTGCTATAGGAATTTCTCTTCTGGAATTTCATTCCATTTTCAAGCCATACAGTTGCTTGACAGCATTAAATTATATTGTGAAATACCAGTTTTACTTCCTTTGAAGGGGGGTTGAATTCATCATACCCAGATGATTTATGTCCCAGATGGCTTCCCTGGCATGATATCTTGCTTCTCTGCGACCCTTTTGAGTTTGTATGAATATGATAATCATAGTTGTCCATTATTTGACTAGCTCTCTTGATTATTTCTTTTTAGAAAATAACAGGACTCAAACAGCAGAAATAACTTCTTGTTGTTTTTGTTGTTTGTATTAGGGAGCTTCTTACTAAAACCTGCCTTTTTGTCAGCTGTTTCTTGGAAAATTATAATTTTTCCAAACTAGAGACCACCTTTCAGTTTCATGGTCTGCACAAGCAACCATGATCAGCTCCTTCAGTGAACACCAGATCTGCACAGAGCCCAGAGCTGCCTTTTGGAGGATCCCAAACAGGGCTCCCACAAGGTTTAACCTCCAGCAGAAAAGCCCTGATAACCATTTTGTCTCCTGAGTCCATGTCCCCAGACCACTGAGAGGAAGGGTGAGCTCAACTGGGCAAGATTCACAACTTACACAGGCTTATGCTTTAGGCAAGGCACCACACTCACAAATAGAACATGCAAGGGAATAAAAATTCAAATAAAACATGGCCATCCTGGGGCCTCGCTCATCTTTGTGCTACTCATGCCGAACTCATACCAAGCATCAGCGTAACATTTGGAGGAAGCAAAGTGTTCAACCTTCAAAACTGAAGGAGAAAAGCCAGGACGGCTTTTGTTCTCGCGGCATGGACATGGAGCTACAGGTAAAGATCCTTTCCCCTAGAGGGCAGTGCAGCTTAAAGAATTGAAATCTCTCCTGGCAGCGTTCAAATGGAAATCGGCAAAGTGAAGATGTGTTTTTTATCTCAACAATGTTAACAGAAAAATACTCTACAGAGGTGTATTTTCTGGAATGAATCTGTGTACACAATACGATTCTACATTTCACTTACTTTATGTCATTTTTAAGGGAAATCTACAAAACCCACCTTTTTTCCCCCTTGATCCTCTAAATGAAAAGTAATATTGAAATAATGTCTGTGACAACAGATTGTAATATCCAGGTTTTGATCTCTATTGTGAGAGAGAAGTGGAGCACAAAAGAATAAAATTCTTATTTCTGATGGACTGTGTGAGGACTTGTAATAGAGCTATCGGAAATTTAATGGAATTCAGAAGCCATATTACTCAAGGACTGACCTAGATATAAATCTAATAGATTCAAATAGATAGGAGTATAGAGTAAGTGTTCCTCTTTTTCTCCCTCTTAAGTTTGTGGGTTTTGTAATTTTTTTCTTCTAGCAATACCTGTTTATGTAGATCAAAATCAAACAATGCAATGGATGTAAATGGTAAAGCATTATCAGGTATGCTTCTAAAATGATGTTTTATCATCCTGAAAAATACATTACTGAGTAGAAATTGATTAATAACATTCTTTCTTTTTTTTGTAAATATGTATGGATTTAATCCTTCTTTAGAAAAGAGTGGATAATCTGAAATTGTTTTATACAGCTACTGTCATGAAGCAAAGAACAAAATATCATCAGATTGTGCAAATTGCTGTCACTCCATTTATAGCAGCAGAAGATTAGATGCAGCTTGGGTCCAGATTGTTATTAACATTCCTGTTAAGCCCCATCACAGTCATTGCAAGTGAGAAAGGAAAACTAATTTCTACTCTGTTACTGTTATTGTGTGCCTGGAATAAATGCACTCCAAGGGTAAATTAGCAAGACAGTCTCACATCACTACGTAATGCTACATTCTTAATTGGAAAAGACAGAAATATTTGTAATAAAATCAGCCCCCTTCAGTTTGTATAGAATAGTATGGTTCAATGTTTCTAAATAATTGGCATTTTGGAGACTGCTGCTAGCATTGTAACAGGGTGTGATGGATGCCTTTAAAACCCAGTACTGACAACTTTCAGTCTATTTCCATCTTCCCTACGGGTCCAGCCGTGAGAAGCTTTGTGTTTGTATCGCTTATCCTGGGCATAAGTCTAAAGAAACAAGTGGAATTCATCAAGGAATGATTTATTACCCTTCTTTTTCATCAGCCAGCAAGAATTTAGAATTCTTCTGTATTCTTCAGAATCACCCTGTCTTGTGTATTGGAAGGTTCATGCAGGTGAGGTGCCTGAGAGTACCTGAGGACGCATGGCTGGCATGGCATTAGGCAGGTTCCAGTCTCCACAGAGACCTCCTCATAGTGGCTGTGCTGCAGGCAGCTTTCAGCACGAGCTTGGAGGGAGGCTGGTCACGAGGGGTGTCCCCCCAGCTCAGTGCTGGGGCCAGTCCTGTTTAATATCTTCATTCACGATATGGACGAGGGGATTGAGCAGTCCCTCACTCCGTTTGCAGGTGACACAGTTGGGTGGGAGTCTTGATCTGGTGGAGGGCAGGAGGGCTCTGCAGAGGGATCTGGACAGGCTGGATCAATGGGCCACGTCCAATGGGAGGAGGTTCAACAAGACCAAGTGTCGGGTGCCACACCTGGGTCAAAACCCCACACGGCGCTACAGGCTTGGGGAAGGGTGGCTGGGAAACTGCCTGGTGGAAAAGGACATGGGGATGCTGGTTGACAGTCTGCTGGGCATGAGCCAGTGTGTGCCTAGGTGGCCAAGATCTGAAGCCAGTTGATTACTGAAATAAGTTTTTTTTAAATAACCCTTAAAATACATCCATCCATCCAACCAACCAGCCAGCCAGCAGAACCATTGGGGAACATTTATGTATTTAAAGAGAAGATAATATTTTTATTTACTTTTATATCTCTGCAGGGATATTATTGGAGCTACACTGATTCACACCAGCTGTTAGTGGTCTGTTTTATCAATGACCTTTCTTTCATTCTTAAAGGCAGTGAAGACATATTACCCTCAATTATGAGTTTTAGCTAAGAAGAAAGTTTGCCAGTCAAGAGTGGCAATACAGAGGTTCTGATCTTCTTAAAAGGTAATCACGAAGAAGTAAAGATGTAGGATTTTAGTATTTTCTCCATAAAAACATTTAGCTGGAACAAGAAAGTGGGAACTTAGAGATCATTCTGCTGTTAGGACTGATACTTTGAGCACTGTGGCTAATTTTGAAGACATTAATAACATTGGTGGGATCAGATGCAGCTTACCAGCTATTTTGAACAAATTAAAATGTGAACATGTTGAACCACTAGCTGTTGTTTAACTGTCTGTGGGAGTTGTCCCAGAAAACAGGGAGCAACAAATGTAGTGCCACAAAGGCTCTGGGAAGCACCTGCACAGCTTGGCCCCCTGGGAACACATGCTGCAGAAACCTAATAGCGTTCTTTCAAAAAGTTAGTGAACGTATGAATAAGGGTGATTTGGCTTCTGCAGTTACCTAGATTTTTAAAAAAGCCTTACACAAGGTCCTCACTAAGAGCTTTCAAAGCAACTAATCAGTCACAAAATGACAAAAGAGGCTCCCTTTTCGATTAATAGCTACTAACAAGATCCATCAAGGGCTATTAAGCATAATTGTCCAGCTCCAATCTCTATTCAGAAAACCCTTAAAATGGTAATTGCTGGAACTGGAATGGCAAAGCTATCACCACCTGCTTGTCCTTCAGCTACACTCTTTCCTGAAGCATTTGCTATTGGTCTTGTTCAGGGACATAATGCTGGGCAAGAGGGTACTTACCCTGACCTAGTGCTGACCTCTTAGCTAAGTGTCTTACTGTGCACTGAGTTGTAGCAACTGTCTTTAGTTTTTTTTTTTTTTAACGATAAAAGGAGTCTTCCTTTTGTAGCTTAATAATTTTAGTTAAAAATAAAGCAATAATTTTCACATAGAATTATAGAAAGATTGGGGTTGGAAGGGACCTTAAAGATCATCTACTTCCAAGCCCCCTGCCATGGACAGGGACACCTTCCACTAGACCAGGTTGCTCAAAGGCCCATCCAACCTGGCCTTGAACGCTTCCAGGCATGGGGCATCCACAACTTCTCTGGGCAACCTGTTTAGGTGCTTCACCACCTTCTGAGTAAAGAATTTCTTCCTAAGATCTAACCTGAAACTGCTGCCTTTCCATTTAAAACCATTGCCCTTTGTCCTGTCACTACCTGCCCATATAAAAAGTCCCTCTCCCTTCTTTTTATAAGCTTCCTTTAAGTACTGAAAGACCTCATTAGGTCTCCCTGGTGTCTTCTCTTCTCCAGGCTGAACAAGCCCAGTTCTCTCAGCCTGTCGTTATAGGCGAGGTGCTCCAGCCCTCTGAGCATATTTGTGGGGGACAGTGGTGAAATTTGTCATTGCTCTTGTTTTTAGAAGATTTTGGAGAAAGGAACGTGGTACCTGCATGTTATATATGTATAATTCGTGCAGTTAGGTGTGCATGTAATAAATTGTAGTTATAATATACTGTAGTTACAGAGGTTTTAAGAATTACAGTAAAAAGCCGAGTCGAAGAAATTTGTGAATTAGGTGGCCGGCCGGAGAACGACAAGCACCTAATTAACATTCGAATGCCCTAAGCCCACGAGAGACAATGACTGTGAGGACAGCCATTAAGCTACACCCAGGTTGAAAACATGCCTACATGGAACAGATGGTACAGATACCAGGACTCACTTGCCTGACCCAGCACCAGAGGCAGAGAAACGAATGAAACCCTGGGGAAATATGCAGCTATTGTCCTTCCTTTCAGGGGACACCTGGATGATATTGCCAGATAATCAGCTACCAGGAAACCATCAGCGGCCAAGAAGACTGCATGAATATGCAGTCCACAACAAAGACTTGTTGCTGGGGGCCAAATAGAGTGTATAAAAACCAGCTCCACCGGGACAATGGCGTGCAAACCAGAGGGAGATTCTGACCCGGTCAGACCTCGGTTTCACCCAGAGCTGGATTCCTGGGGCCACTCTGTTTCCCAGACTGTTGGCTGATACAACCGAGTTGTGGTTGGGACGATTTCGGACTTCAAATTTTAACACGATCGCAAAATAAATTTTTATTATTAATTATGAATTTGGATTGGCTTTGACTCCATTTATAACACTGCAGTTTGCTAAGTTGTACCAAGGTCCCTTCTCTGCAGAATCCTGAGAGACCACTCAGGGGCACAAGTTGACGATAATCCTTCAACCAAAGAGCTGCACTTGTGTGGGGGAGGCGAAGCTGGAATTTGTACTTGTATGGCTCAACAGCCACAAGCACTGGAGGACTGAATATAAAAAGTTTGGATGACAGCATGAACTCTGCATCTGTGTAAACACACTTAAGAGAGGGCAACACTCTTCAAGTCAACATTTGTAAACCCAAGCGTTCTCCCTCACTGCAGCTTCTTTCCCAGTGCGACCATGCATGTGTTGGTGGCAGGTTCAGGTGTAGGAGCGAGCAGTCCTGGCCCTTAAGCAAAGCTGTTAGGTGTAAAGATTTATGTCTGTGTACTAAATGGGCAAACTGCTCTCTCAATCTGTTAAGCTGTCGGTATGATCTCTTGGCAAGCTATAACAGTTTGCTGCTATTTTTTGGAGTGGAACAAATTGCCTGTGTGCAAATATAGCCTAATAGTAAAACACACCATGGATATACTGATCAAGGCAATCAAGGAAGTAAATCAGAGTTTATTTTCAGAATACTTTGACTTCATATGGAACCAGTTTTTAAACAGGGAGAAGAAGAATCAATGTTTTCAGCAATGACTGCCTAAATTAATATGTTAACAATTCCTCTGCAGTCCTGTTCGCCTGTCTGGTTCTCTGGACCTCCTGCTAGCAGACCACTCTGGCCAATCATGCCTAATTTGGAGTCCCTATTTCAAAGAAAAAAAAACCCTGAGAGAATGTTTAGAGCCAAAAGACCTTAAAGTCCTTTCAACAGTTGTTTTTTTTGTATTGATGGACAACTTACTTATTTTGCAGAAACCAAAGTTAAACTGATTTAATACCATGAAAGAAAAAAAACCACATGCTGGTCAACAAAAACATGCTTCTGCCATTTTTCTTCTCTGGCTTGACAGGTTGGTTTCTGGAACAGTGTTTATTCACTGCTAAATCTGAATTGCATAATTCATGGTGTTCTGCACTGGAGTAGTGGTATTGGAGCAGTCACTTTGTAGCAATGATGGAAAAGCCATTGGCTAGAGGAAGCATTCAGAAGCATTGGTATTTCTGTGACTGCTTTGGAATATGCTCAGCACTGATTTCCTCTCTGTGCCTGTGAGATAACCCAAGCACAGCAAGGTTTTGTTGCACACATCTGGTTCAGTACACTGCATGTGGAAGTTTGTTATGAGAAACACAGGACTCTCAGGAATTTTCTTTTTTTATTTAATAGAGACTTTCTGCCCATTTCTCTTTTGTCTTACCACAAAAAGCCATACTGTTTTCACACCTACCCTGACATGAACCTTCCAAATGCTGAACTAGATTAACTCCTAATTTTGACTCTAGGACTTCAGCCAAGACTGAAATTGCCTATCTCCTTGCAGCAAACCTATTTCAGGTGGGCATGCAAGGTCTAGTAAAAAAGGCAGTGAGATTTTCTGCCAGCTCTTAGCAGTGAACCAGAGCTTGAGGATAAAAATGTTCTTGCCTATCCACTTGAAATCGAGGTAAGAAGAGCCAGCTCCAAGCTACTCAACAACAGAGGCAGACTTCAATTTCAGTGCTCCAAGAAAAAGAATAAAATGGAATTTTTCTTCTTTCTGGAGTGGTAAAATCTGTGACAGCAGTGTGTCAAGTGAGGCAGATGATATAACAGGTCTGAAGCAGGTCAGGTACAGTTTTAGGACAGTGAGGATGGTGAAAGAGGAAGGTCCAAGTGTACTGGTCCAGGTGGTGCTGGATTAGAGGTCACTATCCGGTGTCCATCATCTTGGATAAATTACAGGCCCAGGGATGCCCTCATCTATCTCTTGCAACATACCAAATAGAAGGCAACTCTAAAGTTTTCTCAATGCTTTCTTAAATGATGTGCCTGAGATAAATGTCTAGTTCCCCAAGCTTCCCCACCCTACGTGGTCAGCAAGCAGATGGTGGTTATTTTTCTTACTGATTTAAAGATGGAAACTTAGGGCAGAGGGCTTTGGGCTATTGGTGATGTTTCAGGACATCACCGAGTTTCAGGACATCACCAAGTTTCAGGACATCACCAAGTTTCAGGACTGGAGACGTGTTTCAGGAGGCAGACAGTCTCTTTCCTGCTTGTTTATCCTAACAGATGATGGAGAATGAAAGTGGAGCGCTGCCTACAAGGGCACGATCAGTTGGAGTGAATCATGGAATGGTTTGAGATGGAAGAGACTTCAAATAGTTCCAACCTCCCTGCCATCGACAGGGATACCTTTCAGTAGACCAGATTGCTCAGAGCTCCATCTAGCCTAGCCTTGAACACTTCCAGGGATGGGGATGGGATGAATCTGGACTTGCACATCCAAGCAGGCACAGTCTGGTGTCCAAATATGTGTGATGTAGTTTGAGCCTATAAATATGCAGCACATCTTTGCATATAAAACACAGTGCAAAAGGAATACATTAAACCCATAATGAATATTTTCCATTATACCATGCCTATTAATTGAATTTATTGTTATGTTTTTATCCTTGTCAGCTTTGCTAGTGACAGATGCTGGCCTGAACCCCAGGTAACATTCCTAGCATTCCATTTAGTAGCAGGTATTTTCATATGCAACAGTATAAATGCTGGAACTCATGTTTATAGAAGTCTTTATTCCCATTTCCTAAAGAAAGCACAACAGATAGTCGAGCTGGGGAGGCTGGCACCATTTTGTGGATCACTCTCTCATTCTCATGTCAAGACTCGATATGCCATTAGCAGAAAAAGTGAGGCTTTTAAAGATGACTGCAAAAAAGGGAAAAGATGAGGCCCAGAAACTTTCATGCTCCAGGGAATGAAAAAACGGGAGCAAACTATAGATCCATTGTACTCTTACACTGGCACATCTGTGAGCATCTCATGGGGATTTTGTGGAAGGGAGTCTTAAGGCAGCAATGCCTCCTCAATTTGCACTGTGTGATCTAGGAGAGAAAGAAAACCTAGATGAAATAAGAATATAATGAATTTGAAGGAGAACTGTCTACAACAAAAATGTGCATTGGAACAACGAAGTCTAAGATAGTTTCACCTTCAAACTGCTTATGTTTGGTACCACATATTTTACTTTTTGCTCCTGATATCTGTCACATTACCTAGTTATCCAGTTAATGATTAAGAGCAAAATAGTTAAGAGGTTCATGCACATTTAAGCATTCTTAGAAGATCCTTACAATGGAGAAAACCCCTATGGAAGTTATATCTTGCCATCAGCATTTAGGTTTTTTGGAATAAGATATTGTTATACTTTTGCTTTGGATGTGGGGCTGTACTTTAATAGCTGCCAATTAAAACTAAAGTTTGGAAAATGTTTTTTTTCACTGTGTTTCAGTGTTTCAATGAAAAGCATTTTTTCCTTTTGTTATTTTCACATTCTGATTCCAGACATTATTCTCTCATGATCAAGTTGTATTGTTCTAAATTAACTAAACTAAAAAAACCCAAAACAGCCCACGCGCACACACACAAACTGAAAAAAAAGTGTCAGTTTTTCTAGTTGGAAAACATCTTTTTTGCTGCATATTTCACATCTGTAGTGTAGCAGAGGAAATTCTCATTTCTCTTGCATGAAACCAAACCAGAAAAAATATATGTCTATATTTAGCTCTTCCCATGTAGCAAGAACCACATTGTCTGTCCATGACTTAGTTATAGTAGCAGCTCTATTAAATTTAAAAGCACATTCAAGTGAGTAAACATTGCATAAACTCTAAACAATACAGCAAATGAACTTTTTAGTCACAGCCCCTCAAATAATATGGTTACTTAATGTAGAAGACCAGCCATCTCTGCACATTGTAAACTGTCCCATGGTATGCCTACAAACCTGAAAAGGAAGTAATATTTTCTAGTGGACAATTAGAGGAAATGTGTCTTTCAGGGATTATGAAAGTGGAAAAAACCCACAGGCTGTGTGTCCCCTACATAGTGATGATTTGAAAATTTTGCATTCCACAGTAAGCAAGCCCTTTACTGTTGCTAAATTATTGCGGCAGGAAGGAACTTCATTGTAAGTTTGAGTTACGGAAAGACCACAAGCACGATTTCTGTAGTTACCAAACTTTTGTGTGAATCATTGCAGCTGTTCTCACCCTCATGGAGAGCCTGCGAATGGAGGTGCTGCTCTGGCAGCCCAATAATATATTAATAAATTGGAGAAAGGCCTGTTCAGTGGCTCTGGATAAGGACAATGAATATGGTTTCTTCTTGCAACTGTTTTGGTAGTTTTGGTTGGACAGTTCACACTTTAATTACCACCAGGGGAGACATATTTCCATTCTGCTTTCTAAAACTTCATATCTCTCCCCAACCCTTTGCTGATGGTTTTTTGGTTGGGTAGATTCTTGCTGAAACTCTCTACCTCAGAACTGATCAAATCTCAGGTATTTTCATCCTTAATCGCCTTCCCTACAGTCTCATTACCCGGTATGATATTTTGGACCTCCAAAACCATCATTCTCTTAAAGATCTTAAATATTTTCTGATTTATTAATATTCCCATCTTACAAAAGCCTGAAAAATCTTATACAAGGTTATTTAAGAGGGTCAGCCTGTATCTTCAAATCCATTGTCTATGCCCTAGACACGTTCACTTCCTGAGACTAATAAACACAAAGTTAAGAACTTTGATCTTCAAGGCTGCTTAAATTTGAGATTAATTTTGTGACTTGGTGATGGGTTTTTTTAGGGGAAAATGTCTTTTTGAAACACAGACCATTTAATGAGGGAGCAAGAATTAGAGCATAGGTGATCAGTCACACTGCTTGACAACTGAATTATAAAGATTAATTCTCCAGTAATGTTGGTGAGGCACTTCTGAGAAACTTCCTGAAAGAAATTAATTCACTGAATCACTGAAGGTTCCTGAATGGTGAATACATAGAAACAGTCTGTTTTGTAAAGCTAACTTGATGCACTCCAAAGAGCTGATTCATTCTGAGAGGTTCTTTCACGAAAGAAAGTCTCTTGTCTGTTTTTGTTTTTTGATGGGTTTTTTTTTTTTGTTTATTTGTTTTGGTTTTGGTTTTGGTTTTTTTTTGTTTTTTTTTAAAGACAAAAAATCCTTTCACCCCTCTTCGGAATTGATTTTTTCTGCTTTTCAGTATCTCAGTATCTACATGCTCTCTCCCTGGAGACTTCTCTCAAGAAGTCATGAAATCAGTACCTCCCAGGAAGACACAAAGCAAGCTTATTACTGCTTACATCATTCTTAACACAATAATCCCTACATCTGAAGTGGAAACTCAGATTCAAGTCCACTCTATTGTCTGATTTCTTTTAGTCCAAACTACTTGCATTTAGTGTCTTCTATATCTGGAACTTTCTAGTCCAGATTACTCAGATACTAAATTTAAATGACAACTAACGCCAAATTAATAGATAGTGATGTGCTTGGATGCCTGTAATATCAGTTCTCTACCTTGTGATGACATGCACTTAATTCTCCCCAATGCTGTTTCTTTTGTCTTTTGTCTGTCCACTGATTTGTGTTTCATTTGTCACTGATGCATCTCGGTGCTTGTTTGCTCTTCCAGCTGTTGCAGCCACTGAGACTCCTGTTTTTTGTCCTTTTAAAAGCTCCAGCTCCTTTACACACTCTTTACTAAAGTGTGCTTGCTACTTAACAAAAGTCTGAGGAACAACCTGGGTTTTTTCAGATGACCAAGGTAAGCTTGGTACCTTAACACACCATGCGTTTAGCTGGCACTGCCATCTGAAAAGAGCAGTTCTCCTAAGCCAATTCCCAGAGCTGGGAATTTATAGCTGAAAGAGAAGTTATTATTTGCTTTACTTAAAAAAAAAATAATTGAGACAATAATATTGTAAAACACTTACAAAAGTATCAAGTACATTATAAGTAGCATGAGAAGACCTCAGAGATGTCACTGCAGCCTGTATATCCATGACATAAACAAATGAACAAGAGGAATGCTGTGAACCTGGCCCATGTAGACTGTGAAAACTGAATATTATTCTTCATATTCAACTATTATTATTTTTTTTTTCCCCTCAGTTTACTGCCTTTTAAATACTTTTCCCCAGTAACTACAGCTTATTCCAGACATCTGACAAGACTGCTTCTGGTAGGACAATTTCCCAACATTTGTACCTGGGACTGGCTCATATCCCCATCCCATATGATCCTTTTGTCTAACTGCTATGGTGTGCAGAGGACAGATAGCTCAGAAAAAGTGAAAATGTTCAGCCCAGGAATTCATACAGTTTCTGACATTACTGCAGCAGCTGGTATTAGCAGCTCTGAGAGGCTGAACTGACCTTAGTTGTAAAAAAAACACCTTGCAGACAGCCACACACATAAATGTCTTCTAACTTCCTTGTACCTTTCCAATAGAATGAGGAAGAAATTAATATAAATGTATAAAGAACTGGTGCATTTGGTCCAGAATTCAATACCCCAGAGATCAGGAACTGTGTGAATCTTCCAACTGAACTAACTTGCTATGAAATTTCTGTCACCAGAGGTTCAGGGGTCACTGAGTAGACAAGACAAAATCATGAACATCAGAGACTATTAAGAAACTATTTCACAAAACAAGAGCAATTTTCATTGTTTTTCTCGTTGCTATAAAGCCAACAGACAGCAATTTTCTAGTGCCTGCATTGTGCCTTTTCTGTGCCTCATGCTGCAAAACTCAGGTAATGGCCTGGAAACCTTTCTACACTGCTTCAGTTGCACTTTTCTGCACTGCTTCAGTTGCACTAGGAACTTGGATCTGTGTGACAAAAGGAGTCAGTGTCTTCTCTCTAAATGCCAATGCATAAACTGGACACCACCCCAGAAAAACCATGTCTGAACACACTCCAGCTGGTAACACACAGCTCTGCCAACTCAACCCAGTGTGGGTCAGCCCAGGTCTTGACCCACACAATTAAGCACATGTTGATGGTTGCAGTGAAGCAGAGCTTAAGTGGAGACCATGCTTTCATGATAGTCCTCTGGCAATATTCACTAGTACCTGTGGCCCACCCCATGCTCCATTTGCTGCTCCTGGATCCAGCATGAGCCCACAGCCATTTGTGGGAGATGATGCACCTTTTCATGGAGCTAAAAGTGACCATCTGGGAAGTAGGCAGAAGAAATCCTTAAATCAGTGTTGTTGCCAGCACATTCATATAATGAAAGCACAGTCTCAGCTGCCTGTCTTTCTGTTGTAACATGTGTCAGACCTGGAGGATGTTTCACAAAGCTCTGGAAAGGCTCATAAACACATCCACTTTGGGTCTTCTGAGCCTCTGTGTGATGCTGTTTCTCTTCAGAGAAGAGCATTTGACACCCTACCTTGCCTTTTTTTGTCTTTTGGGAAATGTACTTACAGCTCTGTTGCTTTGGTTCGTTACTTCAAACAAAATATTTGTCTAATTATTGACCTGAAAAGGAAATGTTTCATCCCTAGCTGAATGAAACAGAAATATAGGCTGGGGAATAAATGCAAGCACATTGCATTTCTCCTTTTTTTTTTGATAACATCTGTTTTTCCTTATTTCATATTTTCACCTGAGTTAGCTGATACTGTGTAAATTAGGCTGTTGATTTCAGAGGCATTCCTTTACTCAGTGTGATGTTTTGTGAAATTGTCAGCTAAGCATTAATCATCATTTAGCCTGTCATTTTGTCTGTGTCTGACATATATTAAACTGTACCTCAGGATATACACATCTGTCTGTGACAGTCATTTGTTAATTGAATGTGACTTTTAATGAACTTTTCACCCAGAAGGCTATTCCAGGGATTTATGAACAACTGTATTTGCTACAAGTGCTTCTGTAATTTTTGGAAGTGAACATCGAACAACAGTGTCATGATTTCCTGGCAGCTGCTGCAGCATGCAGAGCTGCGTGTCTTGCCCATTAATCCCCACAGGCATCAGATTCACCAAAGTTATGTCTGACTTTGTAAAGGCAGATTACTAATGGCAGGTGTTTCATAGCCACTCTCAAATGCATCTCCTGAACACGGCCATGCATCACACCAGCCATCTCAGCGATGCGCCCGCTCAGTGGCAGTGTCACCAGCCAGACTCGGCTTCCTTCTTCTCCATCCTTTGAAGAGCAGACTGCTGTCAATGGCATGGTGCATGTGCTGTTGGTGAGGCTGCCTGTGTTCCCCATGGCAGTGACTTGGGAGCAGCTCGCTTTTCCTTGGAAACCAGAAACAGCCTTCAAAGGGTAGCACAAGTTTTTCATACAAAAGAAGTGAGGATGACCAAAATGGTAGGACACCAATCCCCTGTATGTATATCTGGGATGCAAAAAAACCAACTTTATCGTGGGAAAAGCCCTTTCCTTATTCTTTTGGTTCTGTTTATAACAGGGATTTGTTTATAACAACTAGTTCAAGAGACGCTTCTTTCTTTATCTCAATTTCTGATTGCCATTGTATATATTTCTTTGAAAGAACTGAAGATCAAACACAGAACAGGATGAGGGAAGCTTTGGAAATTAGCTATGTATACAGAGACTTGGCAAAAGCATTAACAGATGCAAAAGAAAACTAAAAAAAAAAGAAAGAAAATAATCTAAATGAAGGCAACACACAATATGAATATGAAAAGAGAACAGTTTGGAAATGGAAATACAGCACACTTGGAATTAATGTAGACTCTTTCTAGGCCTGGTGTGATTCATGCAGTGCCAACAGGCTGTACAATTTGCATCAGTATCTATGTTTCAATACAATTTTGTAACCAGGCTATTTAAATCCTCTAAGGCTTTTATGAATTCATGTGCAAGCCTGGACATGAGGAGGGGCAGGAGGCAGGAACTGGATATCTGCAAGGCACATCGCACATGCAACCTGCCAGGGCCAACTCCAGGCTGAAAAAGCAGCATCTCTGTTCAAACCCTGGCTTTGTCATTCTGATACAAACACACATTTCAGTTGCAGATCCTCTGGGCAATGTAATCTCCTCCCTTCTCCTTAGAGTGCTTTAACTCCAAGTGCATTTAGAGCTGTCAGTTCTGTTTGAGGTCGCAGCAAGGCATGACGCTTAATGCTGTATCACAGCCGACAGTTTCCGTGTATGTGGATGCATGCATGTAATCAACCTCATGAATCAGAAGCTTGATTTTTGCTTCACAGTTCCTTTCAACTTCTGTGGAGTTCACTATTGCTTTGTGCTAATTCAGAGGCCAGTTGCTGGAGGCCAGCATGTTGGAGGCCCTGTCCTGCTTTGGATCAATGTGAGGGTATGATGGTAAAAAGAACAAGACCCTGTCATTTAGAGTAATTGTGCTATGCAAATTAGGGAGGGCTCCATGCAGTGCTCATGCTGCAGGTATTTTAATAGAAATATTGGTAAATAAGTAAAAAAAAAAAAAGTATTCCTAGTGAACACCTTTCCCAACTAACATTCTCTCTGAGAAGATTTCTGAATGTCTCCAGAGTATGAGCTTTCCTCAAGAAAAGACCACAGGTATTAAAGCTGCAAGAAGCTGAGACACAGATGATGCACTTGCTTTTCTGTTTCTGTTTCTGTACCCTATTATAAGCCTTGTTGTTTTGGGTCATTTATTAGAGGCCTCATATCTATAAAGAACTGGGAATCTCAATTTTTGTGTTTAATTGCACCTGATAAATATTTTTCCCATAATTTGCACTTTTTTACCCATTTATGATTTTTCTTTCTACATTATTCTCTGATTACGTGGGCAAAGTGTCATTTAATAATGTGTGGCATAGAACAAGTACTTCTTTTTGTTTCAACACACAGTGCCTAAGGATTTCATTCAGTGACTCTTTTCTTGTTTTGTGAGACAGAAGTTGAATCTGGATGACTTTCTTTAATATCCTGTGATGGGCCTTTAAGTAGTTATTAATCCTTTTAATCTCAAGGTAGTTGAGACTCCTTATAAAGGTCTTCACATTTCTTTCCAGAAAGACCTTGACAGAAGTATTAATGAAATATGAAAGTTTATATAAAGTGGATCATTTACATACAAAAGAGCTTGATGAAGCCTCCAGGAGATGGGAAGAGGCACAGCTTCCTCATAAGAATTATACAATAGAATCATACAATAGGATCACAGAGTCATTTAGGTTAGAAAAGACCTTTGAGATCATCGAGTCAGTTATTAACCCAGCCCTGCCATGCGCACCACTAAACTGTGTCCCTAAGCACCACGTCTACACATCTTTTAAACACCTCCAAGGGATGGGGACACAGCCACTTCCTTGGGCAGCTTCTTCCAATGCTGAACAACCCTTTTGGTGAAGGAAGGTTTCCTGATATCCAATCTAAATCTTACTGGTGTAGCTTGAGACCATTTCCTCTCATCCTACTGCTTGTTACCTGGGAGAACAGATCAAACTCCACCTGGCTACACCCTCCTTTCAGGTAGCTGTAGAGAATTATAAGGTCCCCCTGAGCCTCCTTTTCTCCAGCTCCTTCAGCTGCTCCTCATAGGACTCGTGCTCCAGATCTTTACCAGCTCCACTGCCCTTCTCTGGACACGCTCCAGCACCTCAATGTCTTTCTTGTAGTGAGTGGCCCAAAACTGAACACAGAATTTGAGGTGTGGCCTCACCAGTGCTGAGCACAGGGAGACAACCCTGGTGCTGCTGGCCACACTATTGCTGATACAGGCCAGGATGGTATTAGTTCAGAGCTATTCACATGCCCAAGTGATACTATTTTTAGGTTATTTTTAAGTGGATTCTCTCAAATACAAATACCCTCTGGAGCCCTTCTCAAGATTTTGTACCTGTCTATTTGGCTGAGTTCAAAAAGCATTTGAATGGCAAATTTACCTCAAACTTAATGGGACAGTTGTTCAATACCTGACCTCTCAAGATGTTTCCAGGTGAATAGGACTCAAGCAAGCTGATTTTATTATCCATTTTCCTTATATGAGCTTTTTTTCTTCCTTCCAACCATTCAAAATGGGATAACTCTACAGATCCGATTTTTGTAAAGAAAGTGGATGGATATGAACGTCTCCAAGCTCTTTAGTAGAGAAATTGCAAAGAAAGAGTTGCATTAGCATCTCTTTCATGACCTTTTTTGTGATCTTCCTACTCCTGGGTAATCCCTCAGCTCTGCAGAACTTCCTAGTTCTTGTAGTATAAAGTTTTATGAGTAACTTTTATACTTGCCTTTAGCAAGTTGTTCTACAAACTCTTCATTTATATTTTTAAGTCTAATTTGTTTAGGTTTTGGATCTGTGTAAGCTTTTTTTAACCTTCAGATAAGATCTCTTCTATTTAAAATCTCTTCTATTTGTCATCTTATTTGTCTAAGAATCTTTCTCTTTTTTTTTTTTCCCCCCAAGGAATATTGATTTATTTTGCACCTCTTAAGTTGATGCTTTTAAGGAGTCCAAAACGTCAGCTTTCTAAAATCAGTGCTTTACCAGAAAGGAGAGAGTTCAGAAGCCTTTACTGTGGCAAGATTCTGCCTCCAGCTTTAAAGGCAGCCTCAGCCTCTGATACATTGCTACATCCAGTACCATGGCTGCTCAGATCCTATGAAAACCCAACTCAGCAAAGCTCTATCCCCAGGGAAGGGCCATTGGCAGGAAATTTTCTACATGGCCCACCTAGTGAGGTGGCCTACAGAGAAGGATAGTGCTCCTGCATCTCCCCACTGCTCCCCAGGTGTAATTCCCTTCCCCTCCTGGCGGTACTGCCAGTGCCTGCTGCAGAGAACAAAACAGTCATAAAAGTCTGAATTTTGTCTTTGTTTCATTTTTACTTTATTAATGTCCTGTTTATCTTTAAAATTTTAGATGCCAAGTGGAACATGGAACATGGTCACAGGACTAGCAAGGATCTGGGCCACTGACTTCATTCCCTGTCTCCTTGGCACCACAGTAAACCAGAATCTCCTTCATAAATTTCACAACTGGAATTCAAAAGCAGTCATCTACAGTATTTTCCTCACTGGTTTGTTTCCTGTGACAGCAATTGATTTCATTAGAAGCGTCGCTGGGAGTCTGAAACTCTCAACAATATGTACAATAAAATATAAAGAAAGACAGGTGTGGCATGAATATTATTAAAGTACACTACAACTTTTTCCTAATCCTCCAGATATTTGAAAATATAGAAACTGCTCAGGGCTACAACATGAAAATATTCCCAGCAAGACTTAAAAATACAAAATCTCTTTTTCAAGTGACATTGATTTTGCTACAAGAAAGGAGAAATTAAAATTAAAAAATAGCATTTTTTAATAAAGAAATGAAAGAGAAACCCAGTTGTGGCTCTAAGTAGGGAACTCCACATTTCTGTCAAGGCATGCCCACAGCAGTTGATCCCAGCTGCTTCAAAGCAGTTTTCCACTGCTGAACACCACTAAGGTATCTGATTCATTCCTTTGCAGAAAGGATTTTTCTCTCAGTGCCACACTGGGAACACGCACATCCCTGAAGAACTCGTTGTCATGGAGTAATCATCTCACTCACAGGCATCAGTGGTTCCTCCAGGCGTTTGTGTTGGATCTGATTCAGAGCAGGTGTCTGCAGTGCTCCACGCCAAACCCCACACATGAAGTCCCACCTGCACACAGCATATGCCAGCTGCATCAGGAAAGGTGAGGAACGTCTCCTACTAGCTCAGAACTCCCACCACTGCCTCAGCCTGAAAGAATACCCAGGCTGGGTTTTTCCTCAGAAGACATACTGGTGAGCTGGATGTCAAGGCCTTCACATTACCAAGCTAAGTGCAGGACAGGACCTTGGCACTAATACCTGTCTATTCTCCTTAGCTCATGTGTTCTCACACAAACAAAGCCCTGAAGGTGACCAGCATACTGAATTTCAGTTTCTGCTGAATGTAAATCTATAGTACAAACACTAACTTTGTGAGAGAATAACTGCAGAATCATTCTTCTGAGTAAACCTTCCTTATAACCTGGAAAAGGAAAGACACCTACCAGTTATTTTTGTCATTAAGCTAAAAATAGTAGTCATAAGAGGATTTTTTGAGAAATCAAACCATCTGCCCAAATAATGAAATAAATTGCAAATAAACGAATCATTAAAGGAGATACAGCAAATTATATTCTAAGAAAAATATTTCAGAGGGAGTATTGGCAGGACTCCAAACTACAGCTCTTGTACTTTGAGAGGACATTTGGAAAGGTCTAATAAAAATGCAACATAATCAACCAATTCTAAGCCATCACCTGAGTCATTTGGTGTTTAAAGTTCCCATTGTAAATAGGATTACTTTAACAACATGGCTTAAATAATGTTAAAAATAGATCCTAAGTATTCTAGGTCATGCCAGAAATATGTAAGAAATAAAACCAAGGGATTTTAGGTTCATGAAAGCCAACCTCATTTTCAAAATGGAATAAAATTCTAATCCTCTGTTTCTCTTTATTTGTTATCATAAATAAATATGATAAAAAGCTTGACATGGTTTGTAGTGTAAACATTGAAACGCACAAGTAAGATACCCACCTTTGTCTGCATTTGTCCAGTTCTTAGAATATAAATGGAAAGCTTCTGTGTATAAATGGAAAACCTCTGTGCAGATTCCCTTTTCATTTGGCTCTGGCTGGATCTAGGGAAACAGCTGGATGAAGTCTCATATATATATGTATATGTAGATAGATAGATAGATAGATAGATAGATTGTAGTGTGATTTTTGAAACTGTTTAAAGTGATTTCAAAATAGTCTAGAGTCCTTTTGGTACAATTAAGAAAAATAAAAAACAACCAACAAATCTGTGCTATGCTAGATGTCTAGATCTTTTAAAAAGCTTTCAAAGCCAGTTTGGTATAATGTGGTAGAATATGCCCGAAGATGTTAATTTTGTGTTTCCACTGAACACAGTCTTTAAGATAGAGAACTTGCAGCACTCTTCACAGGGCACCATTTTAAGCGGAAAACGGCAAAGACTGCTGATTCCACGCCAAGGCTGGATTTTTCCAAACTCCTGCATGAAGGCCCGTGTCCCAGAGGCCAGCAGCCTCGACAGAGGCGTGCAGCTGCACCACGGCCTCTCCCTGTGCGACTGCGACGTAGTCGTAACAAGGCTCAGAGCCAAAAAGGGTCACATATGGCTACATCCAGGTGCCAACTTTTTGTCACACGCTCGCTGCTTGCGTCGGGCAGGAGTGGGAGGATGTCCTGTGTCATTTTGCTGGTGCAGTTTGAGGGACTGCAGCCAAAAAGAGGAGAAAGAAAAGGGAGTAAAGTCAGCAAAGCTCCAGGTAAGAGCTGTTTTCCCTATTGTTTTTAGGGCACCAGGACCTGCTTTTTCCCCCCATATCAGTTTGCAGCGGGACAGCTCTGTCCGCTGTGAAGGCCACGGAGGACAGGGACCCTCGGCAGGTGCGTCCCTCCGCGCTGGCTGCCGGGGAGGGGGTGTCCCAGCCAGGTCCCCTCTCCCGGCGGCAGCGGCAGCCTGAGCCAGCCGGCGCTCGGTGTTTTGGGGAATGGTGCCCCACGCCGGNGAGCGGCGGGGTCGCGGGAGGAGCCGCCCGCCCTGCGCCCGCAAACCGGAGCGTTCCCGGCGACGCGGAGTGCCCAGGTACCGTGCGCGTCCCTCCCGGCCCTGGGCAGCCCTTGTGGCATTGAAGGGAACGGGGAGAAGTTTGGAGCAGAGGGCGGGCGGCCCGGCAGCTCCGGGCGAGGAGCCGTGAAGCTGCTGGGGAGGGTGGTCCTGGGGACGTGATGTCCCGTGCCCGACCACCGCGTCCCAGGCGTTCTTCGGGATAGGTCACGGGTGATCTGCCTGTGCCTCCCTGCCCTGGATGCTTCCGGACTGAGCAGGTTTAATGTTTCTTAGCGCCAGGTATTATTAACCTTTAGGGGAAGCCGCTAATCGGTGTCATACATAGGCTGCCTCTCATCGGGAAGGAAACTGAAACGACTTTTTCTCCGGCAGAAAAGCAATCAGAAGTGAGCCAGGTGCGATTTTTAAGCACGTCTCCTTCCTGAAATTATGTTTATATGGTCAAATTAATCAGTGGTGACAACATGAAGGCTAGAGAGTAATTTACTGCTAAGGTATATTACAGCACATAGTTGAAACATAGCCCTTGCGCATGAAGTCCATAATTTAAGTTGCACGGACAAGACAATGAACAACTAACATGCAGTTTGTGGATGCAAAATATATTCCTAGAAAACCAGTTAAAATACATCACTGACTTTCAGCTTTCTGTGTTTGTAAGGAATATCCTTGTGCTTAGATCACATGCAAGGCAGGAATTTTTTTTCTTTCTGATTGCCACAGAATGTTGGCAGTAAGAGAATTGTTTCTTAATCCAGTTATAAATGATACTTCTTAGCAGTTGTTAAAGTTATTTGTGGACTCTGCAGAGCAGGTAAGTGTTTTTAGCAAAGAGAGAAGTAAAAAGAGTATTAAAAATTCCTGAAGCAATGGATAAAATTACGGTGTACCTTTGGGAGCATTGTGGTTAGGATTGGTTAATGTGGAAATACACAGGGCATATTGACTTACACAGTATAACTTCATCACCTTCTGTATCTAGGGAAAAAAAATCTTGATGAAAAATTTGATCAAAACAGAGACCTTAAAAACAGCTGAAGGAAAGACAATGACACTTTGTTTACCTTTTCTGACTGAAGAAGTCATGGGGATGAGAATGGTCTGAGTTACTGAGTTTTTTTGTTTCAACTTATAATATTCTCTTTGAAGTTTTAAACTTGAATGTGCATGTCATGATGGTTTTGAAATATTACATTGTGGTTGGTAGCAAATACTTACAAATTTAAGTAAGATAATTTGCAACTTAACTATAAATACTCACATAACTTCTAAAAGCACACACTTTAGTGTACTGTTAGAGTGGAGGTTTAGTTCTGTACCTTTGTAATACATCCTGTTGGAACAGAGACCAGTCTCTTTTCCTTTTTCTTTTTTTTTTTAAATTACATGTGTCATGATAGTTACAAATTAAGGCAAAACAGCATAGCACATCAGTATGCTATAAAAATATGCCTGAACTTCAAATTCATGACAAATTTAAAAAATATTGATGCAAATCATGAAATGCAGAGAAACTCAGGTCATATTGTTAATCTGTCTGATAGTGCAAAACTGTTCCCTTGTGTCCATTCACTGGCTATCCTGTTAACAAATAATATTTTCTGTTAGTATACTGATGAGGGGTTTTTAATGAGCCTTTCAGAATGTAACTGTTTCCTTCAGTTTCTAAAACCTGGGGTGGAAAATCTGTGAGGAACCTTTTGTATAGTTATCACCACCAGCTCAAGATCATGTGTTCCCTGAACTCCTGCTGGCCTTTTTGCTGGACTTTGTTGATTTCTCCTCCTGGTGAAGATGCCTCTGGAGCACTTTTCCTTTTTCGGGCGTGGCTTCCTCTTGACTGGCTTTGGGGGGAAAGTGAGGGAAACTGGTGTGTTCTCTCCCCTTCTTGATGTCCAAAGAGCCTCTGTGCATTGCAGCTTCTCCCTAGGGTGCACCTCATTCTCTCAATAGTTTTGTGGGCAGTGGAACAGTTCAGGATTTTGGATTGATTTTTTGCGCTCTGTGGCATCCAGACTGGCCACTCAGACCCATGGGATCACCCCCACCACTGATAGGGGAGAATTACAAAAATAAATCCAAGTGATCTTGTCCGGTAGAAGTATTTAGACAGTCAAACATCTGTGTTAGAATGGATTAAGATTCTGGCGTTTGCGTTTTTACAAGGGGATCATCCAGATTTTCATTGCAGCCTAAGAGTGTGGCTTAGCAGAAATCCTAGAAAGTCAGAAATGGTGATCTGTTTGTGAAAAGCTCCCAAATCTGGCTTTCCTCACGTGAAATAATGTCTTCTGTACTTGACTTAAAAATTCTGGTTTTAGAAGTTTTTCCCATTTTAGATTTATGTTTGTTATTTCTTCCCTTCTGCCCTGACTATATTAATTTCAGCCTGGTTTCCTAAGGAGATGAAGCTGAAACAATAATAATGTTGTCTGACTGATAGCTCCCCTCATTGCCTTGGTGTAATTTTTTTTACCCTTGGGGATTAATTTCTGCCAATATAAACAGAAGAGCAGAGATTTCAAAGTGATGAAATTTTACAAACCTCAAGGCTTCTGGCCAGGGAGATGAGGGAGATGCAGTTGATGCTCCCACTGAAGGAAGCACTGTAGCAAGCATTCAACTTAATAGACATCTGAAAATTTGTGCGGGTGCTACATAGGATGCTGAGCTTTATAACTTCTGCTGCTCAAGGCTTGGTGATTATATTTTTCAATTTCTTTGCTCTGTGGGAGTGCACAGTAGTGGAAGTTTTGATCATTCTTCTTTTTCTCCATAGTCCTCTCAAAATAAGCTCAATAGGTCTGAGATATTTCTGATAATGAGCCATGAATACAAACACTGTCATTCCTCAGCTTCATAAGCTGATGTGTTGCTTTCCTTGTCCATAATTTAATGCTTCTTGATACAGGGTTGATAGCCAGTGGTGCAATAATTTTCTTTGTTTTTTTGACTCAGTGCAAACACTCGATTACTGTGGTCACAATAAAACCTAGCTTCTTCCACAATCAGTTTCTCTCAGTTGCTTACAAGCTTTTGATTAGACTTTAATTTGCTTATTATTGCCACTGCTGTTTCTTCTGGTTAAGGCTACATCTGAACGTCCTCTTCTGCTTTTTCTGCACAGCGGGATGCTGTAGCACTCTCCCTTTGTCATGAGAAGGATAATGGAGGAGAAATATGAAAAGGCGTTGTGAGTTTATCTAGCAAGACCTTTATGAATACATGTGCTTTTATTGACTTTTAGGTGGTGGGTTTTGTTCTGATTATTTGTTCTGTTACACAGTTGAGGAGCTGTGTTTACGGGTAATTGCCCATTTTCTCCTTTCTTGTCTTGCCAACATTAATAGCATCACAATACTTGTGTGTCTTTTCTCTTTCATTATCTCCCTATAAAATTACTGTGGGTAGGTTTTTTTGAGGTGGTTGGGTTTGGTTGATTTTTTTTTAATGTTTTTTTTTCTTTAGAAAGATTTAATAGTGTATTAAGTTGATTTGCTAGCTTTTTTCCTGTTGTGGAAATTGCATCAGCTGGCCTTGCTCTCTGGGCATGAATGTACATATATAAGTAATAAAGTGCTCACTGGATAATGTTGATTTCTTTGAAAATATTTTTCTGCATTTACATTGCACAAAGCTCTCCTCTACATCTTTTCAGTCATTTATATACATTAAAGCCTTCATTCATTCCCCACTAAAGACAGAGCACCACCATGCTTGTATAGCAATTCCATTTGGCTTTATTCTCTTGTTTGATATTAGCAAGAGGAAGGACAAGGTGCACAGTGATGTCTTTTTTTCTGGGAACAAGCACAAATGCTTATGTGGGGTCTTGCCCCGCATCATCCTCTTGCACTTGGATGGAGCCAAACATCTTTCCCTGCTGCAAGGACCTGGCCTCCTGGCAGCCCCACACGGCTCTCCCTGTGCTCCAGGTAGCTGCCACCCTGCAGCCTGGGCTGGGTGCCTCCCAGCTGGTGTCAGAGACAACTCCCACAGCAGTTTCTCACCAGTGGTTGCATCGCTCCCAGAAACGTGGGAAGTAGCATCGTATGTAGGTGCTACCCAGTCTGCTTCAGTTCAAATGCATCCAAGGGATGGATCTGAAAACCCTGCCAGTGGAAGTGTTTAACTTGTGCTTGGTGAAAGATTGGGTAGGACGTGCAAACTTGTGCTCTTACCTTGGCAGGACAGAGAAGGGCAGTGACATCCTGCAGAGAGGGAGTGTGGCCTCTGCCCATAGACCAGGGGGAGGGCTGGGGTGGGCTGGCAGCAGGAGTCCTTCACATGGTTTAGCTGTGGCTGAGGCAGCGCATCTGACTACAGCCAAAAAAGCCACTGTCAGCAAAGGGAGGTGATGATTTTACCAGGGTCAGGTTTGCACTGTACATGGGGAGTCAGACCTTGAGCAGCCTTGGGGTGTGGAGCTCTGGCCAGGTGCACCCAGGCTGAAGCATTTTGACAGGAGAATTTCAGCTGGCTTCCTAGAGCACAAAAAGCACTGAATATATGCAGCAGAGGTTTTCTGCATGTCTTTGCTTTGGTATGTGACATCTTTCCATGCTGAACCCAGAGGCAGGGGCAGTTTCTGTGCTGGGTTGTGCTGCAAGGATGCAGCTCTGAATTAAAAATATTCCATTTTCTGCATCCCTAGGAAGATCCCAGAAAAACAACTGCAGATCTGGGAGCACTTGCTTTTTTCTTTTTCCTGCTTCTTCTTTTAATCTACAGATTAAGCAGTATTTACTAGATATATAATAATAGCAAAGCTATCTCTGTTGTCTTTCCCCATCCTACCCACATATTCCATCCAACAGAGGAAAGTGAACTGGGTTTACAGTACACAGTGATGTTTATGCTTGCAGTTCTGAACACCTGCTGAGGCAGAACAGAGGGAATAATTTATACTGCTTTCCAGCCCCCATGGACAAATGGGTAGCCTTTCATTTTAGCCTTTTTCAATTACCTTTGCAACCAATCCACAACATTGTGTTGGAAATCCACAAGTTTGTCCATAGGCTCCTGAGCAACCTGGAACTGTGATTAGTAATGCTGCTTTGGAGTTGTTGAAATGCCCTTGGAAGATGTGCAGCATTCAACATCACACAACTTGGTGTTCTGTCTGTATAAAGTACTGCCCTTTGCTGAGGTTCAACATCCCTTTTAAGTTTTGTTTTGCCTGCTTTGGAATCTTGTGTCATTTGTATCCTTTAGCTGAGCACCTGACCCATCGATATTTTATATCTTCTTCCTTACAAGGTACCTTGGTCTCGCTCAGACAGATGCAGAAGCATTGGCAGCTCTTAAATATTTCATACTAACTGATGAAAGTGCTCTCTGGTATTTCACTGAGTGATGACAAAGAGATTGTCATTGAGATGATTCTGTACCCTTCCTCTGCCTTATCAAAAATAACTTTAGTTCCTGGGCAATACATGGTATGCTTTGTTCATAAGCGGTTTCTATCTACAGAGGTGGATTTTATAGTCCTTAATTAAGGGAGTTTCCATTAAATAGTGTTGGTATGATTTGTCCTGGAAGTATATATGTGGAGACCTTGGTATGTCTCTTCCATCTATTGTGGATGAGGTTTGGTTGGGTAAGAAGACTAAAGGAAGCAGAAGATGAGAAGATGATGCCTAGAAATTCTGTCTCTGAGTGGACAAGCAGTTCTGAAAATAGTGTTTGAACTAGAATTTCCCCCATAGTACCAAGCAGAAGAATACAGTTTGCCTGAAGTATACATATTTCTCAGGGCTTAACCAGTTGTGAATAGCATTGTTTGCTTTGGCAGATGACACAAAAAGTGTTAAGCAGTCATAGGGCACTTCATCTTGCTTTAAGTCCACAATACAGTGGAAGTGCTGAAGTTTTTCTACTGTTTGTATGGATAGAAATTTTGAGGACTGGCTTTATAAACTGCTCTGAACAAAAAAAAAAAAAAAGGAAAGACACCCTGGAACTCTGGAACTGAGGAGCCAGGCAGAGGTCTGCAATTGTTGCCATTTCTTCTAGAGGATGGATGGGATGCTGCCAAAGAGACAACTTGTGATGAGAAGACGTTGATTTAGCTGCAGCTGCAACCCTGCCTGTAGCAGAGCCGGGCTTGGACACAGGATTGTGGTTCCTTGGACACAGGGAGTTAGGTGATGTTGTGGAGTGTGTCAGTGTAAGTTCACCTTTCCTGTTTCCTTGCATAACAGGATGCACTCTTCTCCAGGGAAGGAGCCATTTTCTAGAGTATCAAAAGCATGATGGTCATGGCTGGAGCAGTTGCCCCATGAGGAAAAGCTGAGGGATGGGCTGGCTCAGTCTGGAAGAAAATGACTCTGGAGGTGCTGACAGCAGCCCTTGGTACCACAGGTGGTCAAAAAGAGAGAGCCAAAGACACAGGGGGCATCAGCTGGACCAAGCCAGAGAGGTTCAGATGGTGCACAAGGAAAAGAATCCAAGGAGTAAGAGGTGTGGGCTGCCCACAGTAGCTGTGCCAGTTCTGCTCTGGGGAGTTCCAGCCCCAAGGGAGCACAGCCGTGATCAGCCTCATCTGACCTTGGTGCTGGACCAGGGAATCCTGAGCCCTGTCCAGCCTGAGTTGTCTCATGACCCTGTCATTCCAAGCTCAAAGCTGAGCCTCTGAAAAGTTGCTGTGAAGCCTTTGTTAACCATCTATGCATGAAAAACATAACAGGAAAGAGGAACCTTATTTAACAGACTGAAAGAAGGCCGGTTGACAGTACCTTTAATAAGAAATAACAAATAGATGCTAACAACAGCATAGTGGTTTGCAGTCCCTGCCTTAAAATATCTTGCTAATCCAGTCTGCCTTAGATATAGTTAAATTCAGTGTTGTAAAACAATTTCTAAGTGTACGACGTGATCTGTTTCAGGCTTCAAGTCTAATTCAGTCTGCTGCAGCTTTTGTTCACTTAAGAAAAGCTTTCTCCAAGGCACAATACAGTATAATAAAAATGCAGGGACTTCTGTAAACATGTTTTGCTAAAGCTTTAATGTGATAGTTATGTTCTGTGTTCAAAAATGAAACAGCCTACTGCTTTCTTGGAAGTAGGCATCGTGTGCAATGGTGTGACTTTAAAAGAAAGGTCCCTAAGTGGGCATGAGGTCTTCTAATGTGTCTCGCTTGTTTTTCTTCTTGGAAAGGTCAGGTGGTAGAAATTCTGTTGTTACCACCCTTCTGATATTTTCTCTAAATTTCTTCTCAGAAGAGCTGGATTGCAGTGAAACCTCTTGGCAACAAAGCCTCCAGAGAAGACAGCCACTGACTAATCTATTATTAAGACTGTGAGTTGCTTCTGTTTAACAAAAAAATACTAAAGAACCACGCCAAAAAGTAAACTATAAGCAATTGCTGCTACAATAGATGGAGTTTCATTTAAGCAAACATCAAGCAAAAAGCTCCTCTCGATGTTGTCAAAGCTGTTTCATAAGCAGTGATTGAACATGTGTTCCCTGAGTAACATAAAAGAGTTGGCATTAAGAAGCCAGTGGTGCTTTCAACCACTTCCCCTCTCTTCCCCATCATTACTCAGAAACTGTCACTAAAAGTACTTGCTGTTTACCTCAGAGAGCATAAAAAAGCTTAAAAAGATGAGTGTGTGAGGGTTGGAGGAATATTTGTTTTCTTTCCCCTTGAACTTGCATTTGTTTGCTGGAAAAGCTAGAATTGTGGAAGGAATTAAATTGAATAAAAATAGTTCTCAGCCAATTTCTAATGGAAGCAACCTATTATTGATATGATTGGAAGGTCCCCACTTGAACATAGAAGGTGTTTATCATAAGGCATAATGCTTTTAGGAAAAAGCATCACTGAAAAGGCAATGCTGGCTTTTTCTGTTCTGAATTGGTAGTTTTATTATTTACAGTTTGAAGAGAGAGTACATGCTGTCCACACAGTTCCTTTTATTAATGAGTAACTCACTTTTATGTTCCTTCTCTCCTTCTTGATTCTCATTAGTTACAGGTAGCTGGAAGTAACACGCCAAAGTAAAACAGAATAAATTGGATGGTGTGTTTCTCAAACAGATTTCCCAAGAGACTCAGTGTGTTCTGTTCTAGCAAGTTTTTAAGCTAAAAAAAAGAAAAAATTAAGATTATTATGATGCTAATATTATTATACTGATTCATTTAGCTTTACTGAGTTTTAAAATAATTCCAAATGGAAACCTACTTGCTGTAATCCCGTTTAAGGAGATGCAATTTCTTGGGTTGACTCAGCTATAATAATTCACACATCTTAGCTTGGAAATTGAATGTTGTTACAGAAACTTAGTTATCTTGAAGGGATGTAATGAAACATTCAGCTGTATATTCATTGTGTTAATTAAGTGACTGGTTAACAATCCAGCCATTGTAGAGAGTTAAAGTTTGTCATATAAAGGGAGAACAAAGAAAGCTGGAGGCCTCTTTAGTAGCAGTTGGTGGTCTACAGAAGAAAGCTGAACAAATTTATCCAGCTGATCAATTTTGCACATCCACGTGGAGTGATATCCGCCTCATGATTCTGACAACCAAAAAAGTCAATTAAAACTTCACACCTTAATGATTTTAAAAGTTACTTGCTCTTTAGATTTTTGTAAAACCTAGAATCTGAAGTTCTGTTGCTTAAAATTAAATAAATACTCTGGAAAAACTGAAAGATGAGATTTAGATATGCACCTTTTTTTTTTAATGGAGCTTTTTATGGCTTAATGGCTTGATTAATCCTTACTATAAATATTAACTATGCATTTTTTCCTAGGCATATATTTTGAGAGGGAATGGTAATTTTTTTTTAACTGTATCTTGGCCTCATTTCTGTACCTTTTCAGAATTTAGGAAAAAGCATGTAAGATTAGAGGTGAATCAAAGCAAATTTAAAAAAGGTCGACTTTAATTTGAATGGCTCAGTACCTCCCCACTTCCACTCTCACCTCTCCTCCCAGTGCTGTTCCATTTGATTAAAGCCATCAAAAAGCTGGGATTTCCAGCCCAGGCCTTTCTGTATGGCTGCCTTTCAGGGTGGGATTGAGTGCATTTGTTACTGCTCTATTCCTGGTTGGGAACTGGAGAGCAGAGATAGCTGGCAGTGCCATCTCCGGGGCAAAGGATGTCTCCCGTAATCCCAGTTTCCTTGCTCAGACTTTCCAGCGTCAGTGTTTCATGGGGGAGGAGAAGCCAGGCTGACAACCCGAGCTGCCATCTGACAGGAGTCACACTTGGTGTACAGATGGGAGCGGATCCCTTGCTCGGGGCTGTGGCAGGGGAGGCAGTCCAGCCTTCAGGCTAGAAAAGCAGGAGCCCCTCAAAGGTGGAACGTAATTGCCATCTGAAGTTCAGCTGTTCCCAAAATGGGGATATTTGTTCAGATGTCTTACCAGGAGCTGGCAAGGGGATCTGGCTTCACTCCTCCTGTGCCAGTCTGAGCTGCTCCAGCAAGACAGCAGGTCCAGTCTGTTTATACAACTGAACAAGAGAGGTGCAGGGTAAGACCTTGTTCTGATTTTGGGGCAAAGGCCTCGACAGCAGAACACATAGAGACGTGCTCTGTTGTTGGAGCATGTCTTTTTAAGGCTCCATCTCCTAAGTGAGAATGTGGCATTCAGAAGCATGAGGATAGATGGCTCATCACTAAATGGGATGTGATGAGGGGGAAGATGCTCGGCCTCAGGCAGCATGGGAGCTAAAAACAGCTCAGTGGTGTTGCGAGCTGTGTTTGCACAGTGCCAGCGCAGCCACTGCTGAACTTGGGAAAGGCTGGAGATGTTCTGGAAATGTTCAGAGGAGCGAAATCCTCAGGGGGTAATAGCCCTGAAACTGAGGAAGGAATATTATGGCTTGTTCGTGTCTGGTATCAGCATGGGAGTTTCAAAAATTGTTACGAAAATAAGCATATGGTCTGTATAAAAGGCACATAAGCTTATTTTGGGTGAGGAATATACATGATGCTGTTCTCCTTTTTACATCTCTTCAGAAAGTATCTTGGCACGTTTTCTGTAGATTTGTGTCTCTGAATTTAGAGGGCGAGGATGAGGAGGAAGGGAAGCTGAGGTGAGGAGAAAGGAAAGCTGAGAAGACAGTGCTGCTGAGATATGACAGAGTTTAGCACCAGTTTGTTTGCAAGTGGAAGATGCAGAGGAGATGCAGGGATGTGTTATATTGTTAATTATGTTTCAGTGTAGCTCTGGAGTTGTAGATCCTAGGAGAAATGCCACTCTGAACAAATACGGTGTTCAGAATTGTTGGTGAACTGTAACATCTGAAATTATACTTCTCTAGAGAAAAATAAAGCTTAACTGTGCTAAACATTCAACAAACACTTATTGCAACTCCAATTTGAATGTTTAAACTGTGAACAAAATACCAGGAAACACTCACTAATAATTCTGTGGCATCTGCTTTCTGGAGAAAATTGTGCCCTCATTTTCTAAATTAGAGGAACAAAAATAACTTTTATTTTATTTCTTTTCTCAGGTCATGCTGCACTTGGTAATAAGTCACTGGTAAACAGCTCATGAACTGTCTATGCTTCTTGTCTTGGATGTTGAGTTTACAGGATGTTTACTTGGAAGCCTTGGGAATGGCAGCCACCAGAGGGAGAGAGGGGCAGAGCTGAGGTGACAGAGCAGTGAGAGCTCAGGGAACAAGGTCTGTGGCATGTGCAGAGGGCTTAAGGACCCCTGTCTGTACACATTGACAATGGGCATCAATGTGACTGAGCAGAGGAGTGAGATTAAAGGTCAGGATGGTTTTGTTTCGTAACCAAAACAGGCAGGATGTCTGTTGGGGACAATGGTGGCTGACTAAATGAATGTACTTTGGTAACAGCAGTTGCACCCAGGTGTCGTCTCATCTTTTGGGGGCTGTAGCACGGTATTCCAATGCAGGTTACTTTTCTTCTTCAAGGTAGAGGACACTTTGAATACAATTTTAAACCTTGGGTAGCTCTATCCTCTACTAAAAAATTAATGGATGCTATAAAAATACCAAGGCTAGAATATTTCCTTTGGTCATAAATTTCCCATAGGAAAACTGCTCTGTATTTAACAATTTAATGCTGGGGTTGGTACTGATGCTTGGGTTTAATAGGGTTTATTAAAGTATCTTCAGTATTCGGAAGAATAAAATTGTTCCGGTGATTTTGCACAATTTTGCACTGCATAAGCAGCACTGTTGTGGTGTGGTAAAGATTGTCTTATTTTTGTCTCCACAATTCAGGAAGAGCTGGGATGTTACAGTGTACTGCTGAAACTGTATATCCAGAAAAGATACTGGTAATCAAACACGAATATCTGTAAGAAAGGTCATCTTAGTTATCAGATGCATATGCCGTTTTCCCATCCACCAGCTTGCTGTTTTAATGGCTCTGGGGTGGCACAGATTTGTGACTAATCCTTGCTTTGAATCAGCAGTGCCTACTGAGATAATGCAGGAATTGTTCAGGGCTTTAGAGGGATGGATGGTTCAAAATTAAAAAAAAAAAAAAACAACCAAGAAACAAAAAAGCCAAAACAGATCAAAAGAGCTTTTCTATTACACCACCAAATTGATTACTTCTAATTCAGAAATTCATTTAAGCCATTCTTATTTTTCATAACTTGATCTTGAAGAAGCATTTTTACCATGTAACCCTGATTTTTTTCTGTGTTATGTTTTTTTCCCCTGTGACTGAGTGGTGAGGGCAGCTATCCAGTTAATCCAGAATGAGGTTCAACAAAGCCTAGATGTGTGGGCTCACAGTACCTCCAGGCAGCATAGCAAGTGCTACCTTATCCAAGGATATAAACACCACTGGCTTTGGCCTCACACCTCCACCTCGGCTTGGTGGATTTGTGGCTATTTGTGGCCACAATTTCTGCTCATCTTCAGCCTTTACTTCAGCCTGATGATGAGCCACATCTTGCTGTCAGAGTTGTTTTGTGCCACAGTGGCACCTGAAAGATCCCCTCCACTGTGTGGTTTGGTGACATGGATGGTTGTGGGGCATCCTGCGTTGGAAGTGTTCTTCTGTGGCTGGAGGCCATTCTTCCTTTGGAGATCTTTGAGGTAGGAGCAGGTTTTCTCATGAATCTCCAGCTTATCCCAGCTAAAATGGGAAACCATTACTCTCAGAGTTGTGAGATGAAGCCTTCAAAGCACAGAATAGACAACTGTGTCACCAGGCAGGCTTGTTGAAAGACTGAGCTGTTTTTGTCCTCCAGTGAGGCAAGTGAGTGATGTGCCCTGGATTTAGCTGTGCCTACCATGTGATAATAGAAATTCATTGTTAAATGTTTATGATCGCAGAAACAGGTACTGACATGCTGCACAAAGCAAGGGTTCTGCCACTGCACACACTGGGCAATGTTTTTTCACTCAATTTGCTTTTCCCTACAGCCCCTGAGTCCAGGTCCATTCAACTATTTTGGGTCACTTTGTAAGCAATCTGCAACCACCCTCTACTAAATACAGCTTTCCTGGATATGTAGGTTCAGCACATTTTCTTGTTGCATGAAATCTCAGAAAGGCTATTAGTAAATCCTGACTTTGATTTTTCTTTTTATAGTCGTTTACAATTTCAGATAAAATTGCCACTTGCACTAGTAAAAGACTTAGTGTGTACCTGCAGCTCACTCTCTTTTGACTAGATTATTTTATCTGTGTCAGTTTGCAATATCTGATGCCTGTTTTTCAGCCTTCAGTTCTGTAGCTGAAAGATCAAAATTTCAGGAAAACAGTTTATTTGTAGAAGTTGCTTCCTTTTTCTTCATGTAGATACAATTTTCATATAAATATTGAGTATTTTGACAATCAGCTCCCAGATGTGATCAAAGTACATATCTCTAAAGAGACTAGTATTAGCTCATGAAACTCAGTGACCATGAATACTGAGAGGATGCTGTAGGACTGGTTAACTGGTAGATCCTAAGAGCATGTGGTAGGAAGAGGGTTAGGCATGAACCCCTGACTGACAGTATTTGGGGCAGAGTAGCTTTTGTGCTGCTAACAGACGAGAGTTCTGCTGAATACCTGGTGTCTCCTCTCCTTCTTGCTGCCCTGAGGATTCTTTGGAGAAGCAAAACATTACTAAGGACAAATAGAGTAAACTCAATAGAAAAAATAGAAAAAACAGTAGAAAAAACTCAGAGTACTGTATGGTAATTTGACTGTAGAGCCTGGACATCCTTCAGTAGGAATGGATGTGCTTGAATTGCTATGCACAAATATTTTTATGATATTGAATAAAACTCTGAAAGGAACTTGGCTGAATACAAGGAATCTTAAGGCCCTATGCCATGTGTCTCTTCCTTTCTGTGAGATGTATCCTGCCCTATTTCTGTTTCAAGGGGGTTTTATGCATTTGTTCGGAAACAGTGCATCCTTAGAAGAACTGTTTAACAGCTCTTGGAAGAACAGTTTCCTGCCTCACAGGGTATTTTTAGCCAGCTTAGACCCACAACTCATCAAGACCTGAGGAATGGACCACCCAGGACTTGAAGGATAGAGTTTTATGTTGGTACCTCTCTGCCTTGTGGAAGTTGAAGGTAAAAGAGGGTGAATTTGGCTTCTGATATATATCAGAACATTTGCTACAAATCATGCCTGGCTACAGTAGCCTCTCAGATGGATCTCTGCAGCACAGTGGTACACTGGTCCTGCTTTTTGTTTTTTTAGGAAATGTCCTCCATACCAAGGGCAAATAAAAAAATCTATAGATCTGCCTGCATGTCGCTGTGAAGCTGCATGGTTAATTGATGTGTGGTCTGACCATATGCTTATGTAGAGCATTGACATGTGAACTGTGTTCAGAATAAGCATAAGTGCATTCATCCTTTTCCTCAGTATAGGTGAAGGGAAGAATTCACTCCTGGAATGAGCAGAGGGAATGTTGTTGCTGTGCGTACTTGACAGAGAGATGGACTAGGAGAAATACCTGGTGAATTAATATCAGAATTACGTGCTCTCACAGGCTGCTAAAAGCTGCACAGGTAGTCTCCCACCATTTCAGTGGTGTACATACACAGCAGAGAGAAGAGCAAGAACACCACCATGTTGCCTGAGGTTTGGCATCACTCACCTGAGTCTGCAGGTGACCTTCAGTTCTCATCTGTGTGCTACCCCGCGTGCCAAGGCTTCCTTCCATTGTTTTATTCAGGTTTGATCTCTGTGACACCAGAAGTGGAATATCACGTGGTCAGTCAGCCTGTGAGGTCAAAAGAAGCATTAGCAAATGCAGTTACAGAGCCTGTCTGGTGGATACCCTTGTGCTGACAGACGCGGGTGTTCTCGTGCAGGACACTGCATGGGGGCAAGGCAGGAGAAGGTGCAGTGACAATGGGACATGAAATTAGAGAGGGCAGCAGTGTTTGAAGACACTTCTCTTGAGGCTTTTCATCCAGGCTTCAGGCTAATTGTTCTGCCGTTAATATCAGTTATCTGATATCAGCATCTTACTGTTGTTATTTGCTACATGCAGGTATAAATACCATGTTTTCATGACATGTAAAATTGCATTCCCCTACTGATAACAGCAAGGAATCTTGCAGGGAGGATTGCAAAGCACTTGTAAAAATCCTGTTTATTGAATGAAGCCATAATTATGTGTGTAGAGGTTAAGGCTGGGGTTTAATGATTCCTGCTTTTCTTCTCCTGCTCTTTGCAGAGATGCTGTTGTTCCAGGGAGTGCTAGGGAGCCCCTCGGGCTGCAGCTGTGTCTGGCCTGCACAATGCAAGAATAAAGACTGAAGAAACCCCTTTTCCACTTCTGCTGTCCCTCTACATCTCTTTAGGGATCAGATATGATTCATTGTCTTCCCTGGGACTGCCTTCCCCTCACCTCCAAATGCCATTCAGCCCTCAGAGAACCCCCGTGTGAGAGCAGATTGCTTCAGCTAAACATTGGCAAGTGACCACATCCTGCAGCTGGGGTCTGTCTGGGCTTCTGACTCCTTTTCCTTCTCATCATAGGTTTTAAAGAGGGATTTAGTTTTGGGACTGCTAACTTCAGCTCCCACATCTATGCTGATGGCTTTATTAACGGTAGAGCCATCACATAAATTGTCATCTCCTGCTCTTGACTGCCCAATGTCAGAGATGTCTCTGGAGATGTCTCTGGAGATGTCTCTGTAGACAGGAAAGCAGGTGTTGATTCTTTGGGACCTTTGACTTTTAAATTTCCTCATCATCACCTTGCTTTTAAGGGCACTGTTACAAGGTTTGGTTACTTGTTTTGGTGCCCTTTCCGAAGGGCAGCACTGCAGGGCTGCCTCTGCAGCCACCAGCCCAGAGTTGCTGGGTTTACGGGATTATCAGTATGGAAGAAACTGTGTATTCTTCATCTCTTTGTGCACTGTGGGACTTTCCATTTTACCATTCAAGCAGAGTTTAGCCCAAGTGAAGGAGTAACACAATTTCAATAGGTTGATAAAATTGACAATCTTAGATTCTTTTCTGATTGCGCTCTTTCAGTCTTTAGAGTGCTTTTTCATTGTCTCATGCTTCTTTGAAGTAAAAAAAAAAAATAAACTGAATGAACAGTTAATAAGATACTTTCCCATTTTCATCAGAAAGCTGATGTCTTATTAGCACAAAATGCCCTTGTAATTTTCCATTTTCAAATTCTGCTTTCTACCTCTCGAAAATCAGCAGACACGGTAGACTTCTTGCCATAGGAGAGAATAGTCCTTCCCCTCTGCAGGAGATTGTTGTGGGGCTAGTTGCAGGTTGTCTTACACACCAGCTCTGGAGGTTGAAATCAAAACTGAAAATATTTTTTGTAGTCTTCTTGTTGTTAGAAACTTGATGTTCCGCCTTGTCACATAAAGCAATGGGTTTTCTGAAACCAGTGTTGAGTAAATGACTTGGACTTCTTTTTGGTATGGAAGGCAAGTTTTTATTTTGCTTAGGACTGACATAATGGGGATTTCTTTTGGGGAGTTTGTTTTTGTTTCTCTGCTTTTGTCCAGAGCAGTTTGGAACAGTTGAGCTGGTTCTTATCAAATGGGTATCTACTGTGTAGTGTCTTGTTGCTGAGAGAGGTCAAAAATAAGGGAAAACACTATGAACATAGGAAGGTACTTCCTGCTGTATAGTCTCTGTATATGTGTCCTGTGCTCAGCAGCTCATGGGTTACTTGAGTAAGACATAATACTTTTCTGTTTAATAGCTTTTGATAGATTTTGCTTCCTTCAGGTTTTTTATCACCTTCTCAACTTTATTGATTACCTCCTGAACATCCCACTCAGCTCTTTAGATTGAACACAGTTTTCAAACCTAGGGTAGATTTGCCACAGACATCCAAAAATTGCTCCCTGAAGCCACCTTCCTGACATCAAGCAGGTTCTGTCTTGGAAACAATTTATATTTGTTGCCTCTTAATTCTGTGAATATTTGAAATACTAAGATTATGTGTAACAGAAAGCAAACCATAAATCTGTGGAGGTGTGTGAATTTGCAGAGTGTTGGTTTCTGACAGACATCCTGACCAAGTGACAGGACATCTGGAATGATAGCACAATCTTCCCAAAGCCAGGCCTCATTGCCGCCATATTTCACCTCTCCTTTGGATGTTACTGTTGTCTGATCATCACTCTCTGCAAGCTGGTGGGATTCTCTCCTTGTCCTGACCACAGCTGTTGCCATTGTTTTCTTGTCCGCTTCAGGTGTGTAGAGATGTTGCCAGTGCATTGCAGGCTGAGCAGTTTTGAAGGCAAAAGCGTTGCTCTTGTGCCTCTCAGCACAGACATAAATAGTGTGAGGTGAGAAGTGGTGCATGTGCAGTGAACACCCCTCAGATGACCTATCTATCGATTATACTAATGGTTTACATTGAGATGTTCCAGAAGAAAATAATGAAACAGGAAGCATTTATAACTCTGGAAGAAGCAGGAACTCTGCTCTGTTGAGGAGAACAGAGTTACTCATTGTATTTGAAGACCTGAAGAAAATGTATGTTAACAAAACATCTGAACTTGTGTAATTAATACTTAAAGCCTAATTACGACAGATCATTTTTACACTCTATCATTTAATTTAAATCCTTAGAGATTCCACACGAGAAGTGCAGATACTCAGCAGTTCTGCAAATGAGTAAGTAATTCAGTATGTACTTACAGCCAGGAATGTTAAGGAAATGTTGCTTAATTAAGCCTCATTAATACAGACAGTCTTGTTTTTTTAAAAAAAAAATCTGCTGCTCAAAACAATCTTCATTTATTGCTCATTCCTGAATGTTTAGAACAGATTTAGAGTTGTAAATGCTTATCAATAAATATTAATAACACTGTGTATGGAAAGTTTTGGGGTTTTTTCCCTGCATCTGTAAAATTTCTTCTGAGAGTAGGAGGATGTCCTTATGCAAGTTGCTGGTAGAGGAAAGACCCGCAACTGTAAGCAAATTTGGCTTAAGCATAAGATAACCTACCAAGTAGCTATCGACTGTTCTTAACCTTGATAAAAGAGCTCATGAAATGTAATTTTTTTACATATCTCACTGCAGATGATGCTTATGGCATAAGTTGTTTAGCTTAATAGTTCCAATGATGGGTTCAGAAATTGAATTGACCTCCAGTATCTGTTCAGATGTAGAGACCACCTCTGTGTATGGGAATGGCAAAAATGTGTAAATTGAGAAGCTCCATCCATTTTTTGAAAGATAAACTCCTCAAATATGGGTTTACAATGTGGAAATCATGGCTGCCAATATCCTTCACGTTTAGCAGAGGCTGTGTGAGGAGAATTAAGTCATTGTGCATCCTCTCAGGTTTCAAAGATGCTTCACAGAAGGCAGAATTACTTGCTGCTAGTCCAAACCTGTACAAAATCCCCCTCTTTGACCCATGTCCTGCATTTGAGATCCTGAAAATGTTCCCACTGACATAAGCATGAGTTGGATAAAGTATTCAACCCACCTTAACATCCCATCTTTATTTCTTCAACATAGACACCTTTTTTTACTTCAAAGCCTCCAGAGACTGGGCACCATGCTGAACTGCAGAAACAGTGCTCCAGATCAATACAGTCACACAGTGCACAATCTAAATTGTTACCATATTTGTGTATTTCAGAAGAAAGAGCAAGTTTGCCTCTTACAGCCTATAAGATGCTGTAATTGCAGCAATGGAAACAGGAAGCATGAAGGAGAAGGGTTTGTGTATAGGTTTGTTTGGTCCTCCCCCTGCAGTGGAGCTGAGTTCAGCCAGCAATCTTGTGCCTCTCAGCAACTGGCCTCTTAAATAATAAAATGCCTCTTAGTAGAGGTCAGCACTTAGGAGGCTGATCCTAACACAGATGGAAACTCAACTGAAGGCAGAATGAGGCAACAGTTACCATGAATGCCCTCTTAGGAGACTGTCACAGATGAGTGGTTTAGGTCACTTAAGGTCACTGCCAAAGGTAGTAGCAGCAGCAGGTTTAATCTGAATTTGGGAAGGTGCATCTTGACAAAATTCAGTGGCAAGGTTCATTTTTTGACTGGCTACACAGACAAAGCATACAGAGCAAACTTGGATTAGAACCAAATTTTAGATGATTTACATGGAGAACAAGGATGAAAAATTATAAAGATCTAAAAGGTAAAGGAGATGATCCCAATGAGTCATGGGGTTCCCCTTGCTTTCTAAATTCCCATTGGAGTGTTGGTGCAGCTGAGTCCAGTCTTAGTCCCTGCCTTGGTCAATGGTTTATGTCTAAAGGATTTCATAGGGAAATACGAGGAGTAGCGTAGACCGTCTGTCTCCAAATGCCTTTGAGCCTTTTTAAGCAATTTCAGGCCATGCTGCCAGCAGCAAGGAGGTGAATTTGTGCCTTTCTTCCACACTGCTTCAGAGGGATGTTGGTTTTTGATGTTTTCGAGTGAAAATTCAGTAAAGCACATTAACCTCATTAATCACAGTGTGAAGAAAAACCCTGTCAGAGAATCCAGGCTTTATCTTTGCCTTTTGTTTTTTGAGACACTGAAAGAAGGAGAAAAAAAAGACATGAGATGTGTCTGAGTGATAGTACTGAGACTCAGAAATTGTAACTGGACTAGGGAAAAAAACCTTTACCATAGGTGCCAGGAATGGAAGTCTGAATCTGAAAGGGAAACTTGAAAGGCAGACTGTCTGACATGTTTTGCTGGAAAGGTCAGCTGTTCTGATCCTGTTTTCTCTTTATGGACCAAATTTTTATCAAGTTGTATTTATTTCACTACTAACTTACACAAGTGCAAAAGGAAAATATATTATTAAATCCAGTGGGTTTGTGTTTTACTTGTATAAATAACTCTTTGGCAAGCTATTTATTAGTTATTGCTACTGCACAGCATCAAGGGATAAAAAAGACTCCCAGTGTAGATGTGCCTACACAAAGATTGTGTTCGTAAGGGAGCACTGAAAATGAACACCAGCCTAAAAGGCAGATGCCATGTCCACTATCTGGAATTTGGTATTTGAAGTTCATACACATAAGGATAGTAGCAGCCTTATCAGAAAGTGTCAGTTTAGCATATATTTCAAAAGTTGCAGTACTGACAGCTCCTACAGCGCTGATGAGTCGGCTGCATAGAGGTGAAAGATTTCTGATCTTCCTGTCAGCAAAAGCATATGTAGACCTGATAGAGAAGGTAATGAAAATATTCATGGCAGTTTTGACCCTCACTGCTATTTTTTTGTGCTGACCATTCATTTATAAGTGGATATGGGAAACAAATGAATCATCATTTTGTGATGGCAAGTATAAGGTTCGGCTTCCAGGCTGAAGTGCGTAGTTAATTAGTTATTGACGACAGTGCTCTTTCAGAGCGAGAGTAGACTGCATTTGTGTGTTTCACTGCATGGATTATGTTGTTGTCTTTAAACCAATAATTTGGGAAGGGCAGGTTTTGAGTACTGTTTTAGAGGCTGATAAAGCACAGGAAGCCACAAGAGCTTTCTCAAATCCTGCAACTACTTTCTTGCAGTTGCCTGATAGTCCCTTGCCACTTCCTTTGCAAAAGATATTGGACATAGTTGAAGTATCATTTCTGATCCCAGCCAAAATCAATGGAATCAATGGATCTCTTCTGTCATTGATTATGTGCAGATTGAAAATCATAATTGGGCCCTGCCACACATTAAAACTCAATACACTGTTATGGACGTCTTCATTTTGATTTTGGAGCTTTATATTTCTATCGTTGGAGTCTGTTGCCCTGTTGAGCAATAATGCCATTTACTGTGAGACACACGTCAGAACCACAGCTGAATAAATGCAACTTCCACACTATGACAGCAAATTTAAAGCTGGACTTCCTCATATATAACAAGACTGTGTGACAGCTAGTGCTGACTTGTAGAACATCACAGACAGTATAAATACCTGGTACAGCTGCTGGGAGTTATTTGCATAGCATATTGAGGGCGGAGAACAACTGCCACAAATTCTACATATCATCAATTGCCTTTATTTTTCTAGCTTCAAAGCAACATGCCTTGCTTTTCTGCTGAAACACACCTGTAGGTAGAGGCCAATATTATACTAAAATGGGAGACAACTGGATTTTTTTACCTATCTGAGCTAAACAAGTACAATTTGACATGTCAGTTGGATACATGCAAAGTGATGTGTGTATATATATATATATATATATATATATCATAACCACCCAGTTACCACACTTTCTTTCTCAGAAAAATCCTGATAGCGCTCTTCTTGAACGGCAATAGTCACATCAATTTTTTAAGTGGCCATCTGATGAGTTACGCAGTTAGTTCTGGATATAACCAGAACTCTGGAAATAAGTTTTGGAAGCATTTTCCTGATCAGCTTATGTGTACAGTATAGACATGAGCTCAAACCACCTGTGGCAACAGTTCCTGTGCACATAATCTGTTGTGGTTGCTCAGCAGTGAGGAGGGCATGGCAGAGGGGGGCCTGTTCTAGTGACTTCAGTGAGCTTATGAAAGCACGTCTCGTTACCTCCTCGGACTCATGCGGCTTTTCCACACATCTCCAGGATGCTGAAAGAGTTTCTGTGCAGATTTGTTATCAGTTCTACATCGGTTGGATATCCAACTTTTGTCAGTAATTGGTATTTGCAGATTCAGTGGCTCTCCTGTTCTGAAATCTTACTCAGTAAAGGAGAGGCACTGTCAGAACAGATGATTATAGCTCTGAATTACTTGGAAAAGGGCATGTAGAGGAAATGGAAGATAACAAAGATAGAAGCCATCTGAAAAGAAAGCCTTTTTCAAAGAAAAATTAAGAAGCAGACTTTCAATTAATGAAAGTAGCAGTAACTTGAGATAGAACTAAATAGGAAATAATAAGACTATGTTGGAAATACTGCTGAGGCTACTGAACTTTGTGCATGAGGTATTTTCTGGGATTATTTGTCCTTACTGGGATAAGAGGAGGCAGCAGACTGTTGAAAGAGGCAGAAGAGCAGTCACAGCATAGAGAACCCAAAGGCTTTTGGGCTGGAACTGAGCTGAAAAAAAAAACAACCTGCCAAAAAGCCACAGAGACTTTAGCAACTACATCTGCTCTTTGCTGCTGGATGTGTCTGGAGGGCAGAATGTACTTCAGAAACCCACAGTGCCAAGCTGAGTGCAAACATCACTTCCTTAAATATATTTTTCTTCTTGTACCCCCACGAAGGAATACAACTCTAATCAATGAAATTAAATTGCAGATTTGGAAGGCAAAAAGGGAGAAAGAAGCTGATGACATTTCTGGGTTTTTTTAACATTTGAGGGAAATCTGTTGTCCTGGGAAGGTGTGGGGGCACTACAGTAGGCACATTTCTATTTTGTTTTAGCAACCAAAGCATGAACATATTCTCAGAAGCCACAGTTCATGCTCTGGGGGAAAAATGCAAAGTATCATTTACATGCCAGCTGTACTACAATGTTTGTCACTCTTCTCAACACAGCACCATTGCCTTTTTTATTTTTTATCACTTTTATGAACTTAAACAGAATAGTATTGTATGGAGGGAGAGTCAGATGAAAAGATGGTAAGGTAAAACTTTTGTTTTTGTTATAAGAGAGCATCTTCTTAGTTTCAGAAAGAAATATCCATCTGCAGTTTTCCAGGAGACTGTTTCTTTAAAAAGATGTTTTCAAGATTGATTGGTATCAGGTGTTCACTGCCATGTGATGCAGGTGTTACCATGGTGACCACTCCACTCCTTTGGGTAGGATGTCAGAGGCTATAATTGTGCTTTAAAAATCCTGTGCGCAGTATGATAACCTGCACGGAAATAAGCTGTGGCCTTGCTCAGACACAGGTCTGTCTCTGAATTTGCTGATTTGTGACTGCAAGCCACAGAAGATTGTATACTGATGTTTGGGGGACATTTCTTTCCTCTCTCCCTTTCTATGTGACAAACAGGCACAATAGGCTCTACAATATAATGGGAAAGATTAAATTATTTTAGCCGTACTTTCTCCCCAGCCCCATTTGAGTCTGTGGCTCTTTCTGGTCTCAGGCCAGGAGATAAAGCTGGTTGGAGCTCTGCTGTGTCTCTCTGGCTCTGCTTGTGTCTGCCTTTTGCTAGGGCATGTGAAAAAAGGTGTTTTACTGACACACTGGTGTCTGTGTGGCTGTACTCCAGACGGTGGCAATCCTGAGGTGCCTTCTCTGCCTTTGGCAAATCTCTGACCAAGGATTAAAATTGCACTACCTTTCAAAATGCTGTTTGCTGACACCCTTGTATTTCATGGATCCTAATGTTGCAACCACACATTTGCCTTTTTACAGTGCAGCTGGCAGCAATGCTACACTTGTTCCTTAGCTTCTGCAGGATTAGGGACACAGGTGCCCCTCTTTCCATACACTGCTAATGTCTCTGCAAAGGTAGTTTGCCATTTTGCCTGCCACAGTCTGTAGATGCCTGCATTTCTGCTTCAAGCCAAGTAAGTTGTAGTTGACACAAAAAAGTCTACGATTGCAATGCTTATTTATTACCTTGAATTCTGCATCAGTAAGATAGAAGGTAAAGAGAAAAGTTGGTAAAGAGAGAGGAAATTATAAGGATGGGTTGAAGGTCAAGAGGCAAAGGCTGAAAGAGCAGTAGAGTTAGAGGCTATTGTGCATCCTGCCCCAATTCCTCTATATCCCAGCTACTGCTTCTCAGCAACAGCCAAAAACCCCAGGTTCAGGTTCCTGTGGAAGCCCTTAGGCAGGATGGTATCCTGGGAACCATGTTTTTTATAACTGGCTGTATCTTTGCTCTGTTGGTCTCCTCAGAGGGCCTGGGTTCAAGACCACAGCAGCAAAATAGCCCTACGAGAACGACCCAGTCTGTTGCAGGAGATCGCATGGCAGGGAAAAGTCTTACTGTTAGAAAAGAAAATCTCCCCAATTAAATAAACCTTTCTGATGAAGTCTTTAACATTTCTTTAATTTTAATAGGGCTTGATCCTTTAAGTTGCTAAATAGCTTTTATGTCTCCCCAGCAGAGGCAGAGAACTGTAGACATCAGCAGTGCTCAGTACTCTGCAGAGTTAAGAACAGAAAGTTGGCCATTTGAACCTTTTGTGTCCTGGTAGTCTCTCTTAAGCCTCCAGCTGCTATTTTGAAACACAAAATTAGAAAATAAGATTAAATAAGTATTTATGGCCCCAGTTGTACAGAGTGCTTAGGAGTTTATTTTTAAAGGATGCAGCTGTGAAAACTGGACATGCAATCGAATGCTCATGTGTACTGGAGCTGTGCAGTACAATGGTGTGTAGTGCTACAACTTGGATTTCAAGTGACATTTGATTGTATAGTGTGCTACAGTTTATTGATTTTACATTATCCTCTATTGTATTTGAGTTGTCTTTTGCTAGGTATTAAGTGGGCTCTAATACCACACATAAACAGAACACCTACACATAGTTGAAGGTGAGTGCAATTAGCAGTCCTTTAGGTCAAATTTGTCATGTCCCCACTGTATTAAGTATGTGCCCTGCAGCTGTGCTGGGCATCTTTTAGAAGCCACAGCTACCCCAGGGTTCAAATTCTTAAACTGAAATTTCCCACTGGCTTTTAATTAGATTAATAAATGAATGTGCAACCAGTGAGGTGTAAGGAAAATTTCTGAATATGGAAACAACTAAACCAGACCCTAATGCAGTCATCGAGCAATTTGAATAATTAAATATCAAAAGCAGATAAAGAACAAAAGAAATCAGACTTTGTATAGCATAGAGCATGATCTGAAAACTGACTGATATCTGAGGGGATGGTAAACAAGAGCATCTGTCCTTTCAAACACCACATTTATTAATAAATAACAAGCATTTTAATGGGTTGCTTTGCATCTAACTGTGTAAATAAGACTGGAAAATGCCAGCCAAAGCTACTATAGACAGCACAATCAAACACTGAATTGTTTGGCATAAAAGTGAGAGCTTCCATGTCTGGCTCCTTAGTGGAGAAAAGTGACACGGAAAGTGACATAACTTACTAATTATTGACTTATTCTTCATGTTTTTACTTCTGTTTCTCTGATTCCTTCCTTCTTTGTGGGGAAGGGCTTCCCCTTCTGCTTTTGCTGTGTTCCTCTAAGCAAGAGAAACATGCAACAGAAAACCATCTGGAAACCGGACTCAGTGCCAGCCCTATTGAGAATAAAAAAACTGATTTTTGATGCCTGATTTGGAGTACCACATGCTCTATTCTGTATGTCTCCCAGCCAAACTGGAAACCTGTCACCATGCCCAATTTCCAAAACATAAAAACTCCTAGAATACAGATTCCTGCTGTATCAGTGGATAGTTCCCCATCTTTTTCACACCTGTTGGGGTGAGCAGCTCAACCTGAAAACTCTTGGTAACTCTAACCATCTTACCCTGCTCTGTGCATTGCCAACTGTAAACTAAACTTTAGTCACCAAGGAAGGCATAACAACATCCTGGGCAGCACTCATTAAACCATATATGGAAGATTGTCCAGTTTTGCTTCTGCCTTACCAAAAGGATGTTGATAGACTGGAGCAGGAGTTGGTCAGGGAGGAACACTTGAGGAGGTGATGAGGCACAGGGGCTTGTTCAGCTTGGAGAACACCTGGGGGACCTATGACCAGCCTTCTCTTATGTTGCTAAGAAGGTGGAGCCAGGCTCTTTACAGAGTTGCACAGCAGGAGAGCAAGAGACTATGTTTGTGAGACTATGGTTATGAACTAGAAGAGGACAGATTCAGACCTGAGGTAAGGAAGAGCGTTTCTTCATGAAGATAATGAAACCCTGGCACAGAGAGGTTTTGGAGTTTCTATCCTTGAAAATATTCAGTAGCTGAAAGGACAAATCTGTGATAAGTGTGATCTGAATTAGTTATTGACTCTGCTTTGAGTAGAGGGTTGGAGTAGATGACCTCCTGAGGTCTTTTCCAACCTGAATTATTCTATGATTTTATAACACTGACTTTTCAGCCTTGATATATCCTCCACTTCTTGTTCTTCCCCAGTCACCTGCTCCTGTCCTGCTCTGAGACACCTACACACAATGCAGGGTAACACTGATGTTCTCCACCAAGAGAACCTTGGTGACATGATGAAAAGTGTGCTGGTTTTGAGATGTGGACAAACTCCCATTTTGACAAAACCCTACCTTGTCTTCATAGGAGAGCTGCTTAGCCAGGACTTCTAGGCAGCTGTCCCAGCAAGAAAATGTTTGCTTTCCTTTCATGCTGCCATATATTTTATTTAGAATGACTCTTTGTTGTCTTTCACATTGCTGTTCATCTGGAAGCTGGTATTTGACTTTTCAAAATGGTGGTTGGCAAGAAGCCATAGCAGTAATTAGCAGGAAGGCAGAACAGAATTCCAACCAACACTTAGCTGAGGTATTTTAGTATTGCAAAAATGAAGGGTTTTTTTCTGCTTCAGCAAATGAATAAATAATACTGTCTAGAGTTCCAGCCTCAAGCAAGTTCAAAGAACTTATATTCAGGGTCCAAAATAAAAGTGGAGGAATTTCTGGGAGCGGGAGCAGGAAATGAGCCAAAGACAGTGGATACACCTTCCTTTAGGCAAAAAGACAGATGGGAAAAAAAAAAATTTGAACGACATACATCAAAACCAGGTGTCATTGGCAAGAGACTGAATGACTTCTTGCATGAGAAAAGTGTAAAACATGTTTCACACCCAGTCAACACCTTGACTGATTCTGTGCCAGAGTTCAAACCTATGCCAGCCTGTCTCTGTGGCCTTGTAAATGTGCTTGGTGAAGAAGATGGTTATGGCCAATGCTGAAGTTTAAGCTACTGATTTCTACTTGACTGCCTCATCCATTTACTCCCATCTGAACAGAAGAACTTTGTTTTGTTAACTTGTTTTCACCATGAAAGAGTTGATTATTTTTTTTTTCCAGGATACAGATATTTTAGTGTATTCCTAAATTTATGGGTGTTGAAATCCTGAAGCAAGCATCAGTGGATTGTAGCCTCTGAGAAGCTACCAGAGTCTGCTTCCTCCCAGACCTTTCTTCATGTCTCATGTACCCCATCTGTTCAGAAAGTATTCAGTAAAGTCAAGCAGGATTCCTTGATTTGATTTAAATAGGTTTTTTTTAGTTGTCCCAGAAGCAGTGACCCTAATTCATTTTTATATGCAGTGCTCTTTTTTAGAAGACTAAACAGAATAAAGTTGAACTACTTTGTACTCTTCCTAATTATATTACTTGTTCCCTTCTCCTCCACAGCTGACTTTGAGAAAAGCTCAGCAAGCTCATGCTTTTCTTCAGCAGCAGAGTCAGAATTCATATAGAATGGGAAGATACAAAGACATCATCCAAAGTGTGCCTATGAGTAGTCTGAAATAATGACTTAATCATAAATCTGAAATAATGTTAGGAAAATTCCAGAATTTATTTTCTTTCCTAAAATTGAAGGGACTGCAAGGTCAAATTTCTTATGTGGATTAATGAGCATAAAGTTTCTAAAATTATGTTGAAGTATATAAGAAGAACACTCCTTTTTCGGCCGCTATTGAATGCTTGGTATTACATTTTTTCCCTAAAAAATGTTACTTCGAAGAGGAAACTTGCTAGATTGGCTTACATAAGGAGACCAAAGAGTCTCTCCCAGAAAACACAGGGTCTTGGGTTGACAGAGAGGTGGAATGATAAGTTTGCCTATCAAAAGTCACTTCATTTCATCCAGTTATGTCACCTTGAGAATTGATTGTCATTGTTTTCTTATCAGTTGCAGAATTCACTAACTTCAAATTCAGTTATTAACTTGGGATGTGCCTGAGAACTTCTCTCCAAAAAAGCCATGTGAGCAAGGCTTTTCAGAACTTGGGCAAATCAGCTTTCTATTTGGTGAGGGGAACAAAACAAGGAGCATTTTGTGATGTGTGATGAAAGATGGGCTGTCATCAGTTCAGGACTCACTGTGTGATGATCCAGCTCTTGAACTTGGTGCAGCTTGTCATTGTTTGAGGATTGAGGTAACTGTAGGAGTCACACAACAAACACAAAAATTGATGCCCAGAGGATCCAAAATAATTGGATAAATAACTTCTGCTTATTTTGGACACATTTGTGGTCTCTGTATCCCTAGAACTGTGTGTGTCTAACAGCTAACAGTGACCTTCTTTATTATTTTCGGAATTTTAACTCCAGTATTCCTAAAAAAGTAATGTATGCCATGCACTTAAACTTTACCAAAGGCTGGCAAGAGGCATAGGGTTTTTCTCCTGAGTATAGCTGTATTAAAACTGTCAAAAAACTCTCTCCAGTGTAAATAATCACTGTTTTAGTTTGATGCATGCAAATAATATAAACAATTGACAACTGGTTCTTCAACTTTCTTTCCATGCTGTTACTTTATATATAGGTGTGGTAACTCCTCATTGGCAAGGACAAATTCCAGTAACCATTCCCCCAGGGAGATGAGAAAAACAATTTATTAGGTGTGGTGAGTCAGCGTGGCACTTAAAGAGAGGCAATTACAACTGTCCTGTCATCAGATCAGTAAGTCTGTGTTGTGATTGACCTCATTTACTTCCTGTTGCAAGAAGTAAAGAGTGGTAAAGCATCTTAAGAAATGTCATAAGTTGCTTTACCACTCTTGTCCCCAAGAGAACAGTGTCTTGTTGAGGTCCTTTTTAGTCCTTTGTCAGTATTTTGGTAATGTAATGTTGGCAATACAAGGAAAATATTCCTTCAGAGAAACATTCAGCAGTTCCTTGCAGCATAGTCAATGTTATTAGTGCCAAGTCTTACTTAAATAAGTATACAACGTTTTGGGTTGATTTTGTTTTGGTTTTGCTCATGTTTGGTTTAACCCTTTCTAAAAGCTCTGTGCTTCTGACAGTTTTTAGCTTACAGTTTTTAGCTAGGAGCTAATTGGAGAAAAGGACAGGTAAGAATTCATGGCTTGTGGGGAGAAAACAAGCACAGTTATTACAGTACTCAGCTGGAAATGTGGAAGTTATGAATTTTGGTCTGGTTTCAAGGACTCTTCTTGCATAAGAAATAGTCACTGCATAAATTACAGAAGCAGATTTCTTTAGGTTACAAGAATAATATTTTTCCTTTGTATTTCAAGTGGTGGCCTGACAAAATGTCAGTCCTGACCCCCAAATTTTGTGATATGGTTTTTTTATTTCACTCAATAAAAGCATTGCCTTAGAGGTTAAAGTGTGAAGACTAGGGCAAAACGTGAGTTGACATCAAAAAACCAGAATTTCAGTTACAATACTTCTGCACAGTGGAAAGTGCTATTGCTCAACTTAATTTCTTCCCTGGGGATCAAAGCATTCACCTAGGAGACAACAGCTTTAGGCAGTTTTTCTTCAAATCCCAAGGTATTCCTCTGTGCATGTTTTCAAAAGGAAGAATGAACCATGCCTGGTGGTTTGAGGGAGTCATGATGATTTCTTTATCAGCTGAAGTGAGCAGTGAGTAGATGCAGGTGCTGCCTGGCAAGTCAGAGCAGGGCAAAGTCTGTGATGGGTGGGATCCCTAGGCAGGCCCTTCTCCTAGGTGTTACCTGTTGGTTAGTTCCCGGCGGCTCTTCCTTCATATATGAAATTTTAAGTTGAAGTAATTTTCCGAAGCATCCCGCATGGGAGAAAAAACGTTGGCATCTGGTTCCGCAGTTTGGCTTCTCTGTACTTTGCAGATCTGCTACCTCAAGCAAAGGTGACACAGCACCTGTCATACATAGACGTGTTCTTGGCTGAAGAGTGAAGAAAATCCACTCCCTGATGCTGTGAAGAATTGTGGTGTGTGAAACCAGAAAAAAAGGCACGATCAGTTCCAGGGACAGTAGTGGGCCTTCATCACAACAGTCCACAAAGGGTTTTACTTTGCTAATGACTACTTGCACTGAGCTTAGCTCCACCTTTATTCACTTTAGACAAAGATGTGGGTTTATTAGTTTTAGGATAACCCCAGTCAGTTTCATATCCAATGAAATTCAGAGAACTTCTTTTCATCCCTAGTTATCCCACCTTAATGGCTATGGCAAGAGCATTCAGAAATAAAAGAAATTGGATGACATATCTCCTCAGACATCAGTGTAGGGATGTCCACACCTAATATTACAAAATAAATGCATGTTACAAATAAGCTGAAATGCTTTTATATGTGTCTCATAAACCTAAGAACATTCTGGACATCAACCCATTAACATGTTTCATGGTCTAATTTTGATTTCTTAAAACATTTCATACAAGATAGCTTGGTTGGTCTTTAAAAAGACTTAACTGAGCTTCTCAAATGCACTAAATTCAAGTTCAGAATACTTTGTCCATATGTTAACAAATTAATAAATAGAACTTTATATTGTAGAAAAAGTCAGCAAGTAAGAGTCTCAGAAGTATTACCTGAAAAATAAATTTCTTGAAATGCAAAAGTGGTTTCATAAATGATGATGTGCCAGGGTGGACTTTACACAACCCAAGTATGTTGTTTGGGAGACTCTGAATGCACTCATTGCTGCAAGACCAACAAAGTTTATCTGAGTTTACAGCAAATAACCTGTCCTTGCATATGTAATGGGCAAACTATCATTAAAGCATCCTGCTGCATATTCGGAAGCTCTTAGATCATTATTTTATCTGGCACCAAGCCACTTACTAAACTTCAAAGTGTGAAAGTTTGGTTTCTAAGTCACAGTTTTGGAAGCTGCAGTAACTGTTCAGAAAAATCTATCCTTTAGCTGGTAGAATCCCCGAAGACCTGCAAACACGTGTAATAGACATGCTTTTGTTCTTCAAAATAGAATAGAGAGCACCCATCAACAGACCTTTTGTATGTGCATGGTGTTTTCTTCCTCTCCTCAGCACTTAGGTACCTATAAAGCAGCCAAAATCAATACACAAAATGTCAGGTTTGAAAGGGCATGTGTGCAAAGAAAGCATTTTGGGCTAAGAGTGTGGTTCAAAGCACTGACTGTACTAACAATTTGTCCAGTAATGTAGTAAAAGCATGGGGTTTGGTCTTCAGGTGAGCAACAGATTTGGAACAAGACAGCATTTTAGCTTGAGATAACATTCACAATTTGATGCTTCCCTGCTAATACCAGGCATGATTTACTGAAGGGAGGGGGAATGGAAGGGAAGACAACAGCTTGGGAAAAGGGCTAATGGTACTGTTACCATTGCATTACCCCAGCTGGGCTTTGTGTGAGCATCAGCATGGTATCAACAACATACCTTCGTTCTGCTACTGTAGAACAGGTAGTGTGACTCTGATAATATTTTATGTCTCCCTGTATTCACATTACTCTCTCTAGATCCTGGTTCTTAATTAAAAACCCATTCTTGCTTTGCCTTGCCAACTATACTAAAATAAATGGAGCATATTTTGTAACTAGTGGCCAAAGAAAGGTACATCACTGAATTTTCTTCTGGGTGGTGTTAATTGAGCAAAACCAATAAAATAGGCGTAACTGATATGCACAAGAAGAAAACTAATTTTACAGAGTGCTAAAAGCTTCAGGCAAGATTGTGGTTTTCCTATAAATTTATGTTCTCTTTATTGTTTTAGCTACTGTGGCAGAAATGTTGAGGTGGAAGCTGAAAACTAGCACTACTTATTTTGAAGTATTTTGAAATCCGGTAATCTCTGTGATGTACCCATACCTACTTCAAAATGCTGACCTTTGTTAATATTCTAATAACTTTCTGGAGCAGCATTTTTATAACTAGTAGCTGTGAAACAGGCAGGAGTTCTCTGAGCCTTTCACAAAGTTTGTACTGTGTTTCATCAAGTGATTTCATTATTTCTCAACATGAAAGTGCAGTGAAAAGAATGTTCATCCAAGAGAGAATCTGGGGAAGAAAAGGTTATACTTTTCAAGAGCTGAATTGTCAAATACATTGGTGTAGACTTTAGTGTACCCAAATTAATACATAAGTTGTTTGAAGGCTAAATAAATAGCCATTTAAACAAATTGTTTCCTTTTTTAACCTTTTTTTTCCTGTCTAGGTTAAATATTTGAAATAGAGATGACGCTGTAGAAAAAAGGAATAAGTATGTAAGCAAATTATTTTCTTTTTCTGCTACCTAACTTTAGGTGTCCACTGACATCCACTGAAATATCCCTTTTTCACTCTAGTACATAAGTAATCAGCTGATGTGAGCAATTTGTGGTAAGACACCTATCTCAGTTGCCCCAGTGCACATCTAGAGAAACATAACTCCTGTGAGATTGCTTTAGATTTACAGCAGCTGAATATTATTCAGCTTGGGTCTTCTATGTTGGAAGAAACCTATTCAGTGGTAAATAAACCCCCTCCTCCCCCTCAGCCCCCCCATTTGTAGGTGACTGACCCTTAAAAAATGTCAGATGGGGCCATCTTGGCTTGGTACAGAACATTGAGTCATTTCCTCAACCAAAAAGTTACTTTTTCTTGATTGTTTCTTTCCCTTTTTTTGCCCTGCTGACGTACATGGCTGACAAGATGTGTGTGGCTTCAAATTGCTGCAGCCTTTCTGATTTTTACAAGCAGAGAGGCTTTTCCAGTGGCAATTTGCTTCTCTTGTAGTTATGTGATGGCAGGTTATTTTTGTGGAGACAGTGGAATCTGGAGCTGCTGGCACAGCTTGAGCAGTGGCTCTCTTCTGTAGCTCATGCCGGCCCCTCTTGAAGCCATGCTGTGGGGCTGAAGGCATACCTGAACCATGAACATTAAGGTACTTAGCATTTTGGGGGGCAGAATTGTGCAGATTGCCAAGAAGGCATGCTAAATGACGCCCCCTCTTGCAGGCTTCTTGATTCTTCATCCAAATCAACTGACAGCTAATACAAAATTAGGCAGTGTGGTTATTGCCAGCTAGCTTTCTTGTCTGCTGTGAAAGTCTCTGTGTTTAGATGCTGAAATATGAACTCTGTTTTAGGTATTTGCCGAAAATGTGTTGGCAAAGTAGTATTTATCTTAGAGTAGTGTGAAAGCAGATTTTATGCCACAGTTACGTATTCTCTATTTGGATAGCAGGATGCCACAGAACAGCCATGGCTTGTTGCTTACACAGTGTCCAGGCAGCAGTTGCCACCTTTGGGATGAACATAACAGCACTGCTGATGCAGAGGGATTTGCCTTCCATTATGAGAGGATGGAGAATTCCTTTAATGGCACTGTTGTTAAGGATTTACTTTTGTACCAGAGGTGCCTCGAATGAAAAGGCTGAAGTCTATAAGTCTATCTGTATGGCATGCTCTCTCTATGTGAATTTGTAATCTGTTCATTTATTTTAAATGTATGCAAGTTTATCTTCCTTCTTGGCAACAGTTCAGCTTTCCCTTGGTGTTTTGCTGTAGTCAGCTGAAAAGACAGACATTGAGATCACTTTCCACTTGTTTCTGGGTGTTTCTGGTATTCATCATCCTCTTTTTGCTGTCCTGTAAGTAGCTTTTTTCTTATGCTCTTGTTTGTTGTATTGTATTCTGTACCTCTTTTGAGCTGTTTTTAAAACATTTTAGCAGGGTTTCATTAGCATCTGCCATTCCTAAAGAACTTTAGTTAATGAGTTATGCTTGTTTCCTTACTGCCTTGAACAGACTAAGCAAACAGAGAAGTTCCCCTTTATTTAAATGTTCGTAGCCTTGCCAGTGTTCTCCTGCTGCTGAGTTTTACACACTGTGGGGGTCATCTTTGTCTCTCTAGGCTCTCCTTTGAAACACTAGAGCTAGCTTGTTGTTCGGTATAATAAATGTGGTTTGATTAAAAGCCAAAAAACCCTCCATATTATATGTTAAAATTATGTTCTTTGGCTGTGACTATCAGTGTTTTAGGGAGTTTCCTGCTGAGAAGTACAGAAATGAGTTCAGTTTCTCTGTTGGTTCATCTTTTCCTCCTTCAGAGGGGAAGAGGAATTAATTGGGTGAAACCATTTCTTTGGCCCTTAAAATGCAGACTGTCAGGTCAGCCCTGCAGAGACATCTGTATCAGAGCCAGGTTTCTGGAGCTGTTTGTGACCATGAAGAGTCTGAGATGGAGTACTGGACACAAACAGCTCTGAACTGAGCAAGAATAGCTGGTTCTGCTTGTCTTTGACCTTCACACAGTCATCAGAAATGTGAGGGACTGCAGTTGAGGGAGAAGTCCTGAAACTTCTCAGGCAGGAACAAATCTTGCTCTTACTTTTTTCCCTCTATTAACCTACATGAGCAATATGTGGAGGGGGTATCTGCAGGGATTTATTTTCTGACAGTTCTCTTCTAATCCTCCATGTCATTGAACAAAGCTGTAGTGGTTTGGTTGATGTTGTAAGGAACAGAATGTGACCCATGGTTTTAAAAAGAGACTAGCATACAGGTGCTGTTCAGTGAAAGGTTGTGCCTGTTCATCTGCAAACAAGAAATACAGAACTATTTCTGCACTTTTTTTAAAGAAAAGCACAAGTTAGAAATGTGACAAACCTTTCATCTGCTCATTTTGAAGTGAGACATAAGGATGTAGCAGAGAAGACCAGAGAAAAATGTTATCATGCCTGTAATCTTTGGTAGCTCTTCAAGAACAAGAGGTCATCTGCAGAAAGAGTCCCTTGAAATCTCCCTATCTGCAGTTTTCCACCCAGATTCATGCAAGGCTCTAGAGAGATGTAGGTTCTACTCATCTCCAATGCTGAGTGAAGTTTAGAAAAAGAGAATCCACCATCTCTAAGGATATGCAGTCATTGGGAGACCATGACAAGCACCTTCATATTTTTGACCTTTTGAATATATAGGTCTTAATGCAGAACTAAATCCTAGTATGTGAACCAAGGAGTAAATATTTTGAGTACTACAACATCAGCATAATCCCTCAATGATCTACATTTGTCAGTATCACTTCCATGCTTTCTTTAGAAATGTTCAACTTATACTTCCACAATAAAAGCCCAAGAAACCCTCCTATGGAATTTCCATTAAGGAATGCACTTAGGTCTGTGTGTTTCTGGGAAAGACACATCTTTGCAGAGTATGTCCTCTAAAATGGTCTTGGTGTTGGTTTCAATCTATCTAGAAACAGAAGTATCAGCTTGCAGAAGGAGTCACTCAGTTATAATGCCTATCTGTTTTTTGCCTTTTCTCTTTTTCTGTGCTTAATAAGATAAAACAGAAAAAAAAAAAAAGACTTCTGAGGAATCTGCATGGAAAATAAAAAAATAAAAGGAGACTGATTAATTTACACTGTCAGGTGTCAGGCTATAATATGATTATGCTGACAAAACCAAAAAAGGAAAAATGTTCAGAGCTCATAGGCATTTTAGGAGAGGTCGTTAGCTTAGCAGATGAGAAAAATTTGTTTCTGAGCATTCTGAAGTTCCTGAATTCACACATTAAACAGGAAGGTACGCACTCTGACCAAATGCCGTGGAGGCTGCAAAACTTTAAGACAAGCTTGCCAGGGGGCTGTTATTTCCAGTTAAAGAACGTCAGTGCTGAGAAGTAATCTTTATACAAAGGGAAATGGGTCCTTTTGGGCTCCTCATCCCCCTGTAGCAGAGAGCCTTCAGTGAGGGATTGAAATGGCAGGTGTGAGTAACTCCAAATGGCACGTGTGACTCCCCCTCTGCAGGTTGTGTTGCTCGTTCTTGTGTCTTTCTGTGCAGAGATTCACCTGTGGTGCTGCCTGGGGAAGAGCCTTTGCAGGGATGGTGGAGACTTTTTCCGTGGTTGTTCTGTGGGGCAGGGTGGGAGAGGCTGGCTGGGTGAGGAGGGGGACACTGGCACTTCCTGCATGGAGAGAGCATGTCTTTGAGCATGTGGATTTGCTGCTGTAGGACAGAGAAAGAGGAGAGAAGGCATTTGCTGCCATGGGAGGGTAGGAAGAGGGAGGGCAGGGTTGCTGCTGTCTCTTTCAGGGTAAGAGAAGGAGTTGAGGTGAAGATGTCCTATCATCTGCGTGACCTCTGTGGCTGTCAGGGTTTGACTGTTTTTGTCTCAGTGCTGGATGAGAGCACAAAAGAACAAACCTCCTCTGAAAAGCCAAGCAAGGTCTGGGATTTCCTTGCCTTCTAACCTTCCAGGAAATGTGCTGAATCACTGGGGCTGTGCATGGGCTCTTTCCATAGCAACAAAACCCAGTGAAGTTGTGTTTGTGAGCTTCCAGGGGTGAAACCACAACGTGAAAATTTCAGAGGGGTCAAAGAACCTGGTGATTAAAGTAGTCACCATATCCATAGCAACTCAAGCTGACTGTCCTCCCACCCTGTGCCAGTCCCTGAATACTGGCAAGCAACTCTTCAGGAGCAGTCGGAGGTCTCTCTCTTTCCTGGACCTGGTAAAAAAGTTTTATTAAAATTGATCCAGGAATTACATAGTACCATCCCTGCACAGTGGAAGTGCAGATTCACCTTTTCCTCTGAGTTTTCAAGATTGAAATCCTTTCCAATTCTGCTCCAAAGGGAAGCAATGCTTGCTCAGACAGACCTTGCTTGTGGCTTCTGCTACTCTTGTGGAAGAACAGCATTGCTCTAACATGTCAAAATTAAACCCACCTCTCACTCAGAATATAGGAGATTAAATGTTAAATTAAAACTAAAAAGATTAGGAGAAAGCAAGCTGATTGTTAAACTTTTAAATCCAAAGGATTCAGTATGTGGAACTTCCACTTAATGTTGTTTGTATGACAAATAGGAACAAGATTTGATTACTTGTTTATATTTTGGTTTTCATTCCTTCACTTTCCTTAAGCCCACGAGAGCCCATGGGTCAATGGCCCATGCAGATTAAGAAAGTTAAAAAAATAGTTCTGTGGGTCATGGTATCCCAGCGAAAATAGCTTAAGGGTCCAGCCATACTTAGAATCATAGAATGGTTTGGACTGGGAGGGATCTTCAGGGGTCATTTAGTCCAACCCCCCTGCCAATGGCAGGGACACCGGCAACAAGGTCAGGTTGTTCAGAGCGTCATCCAACCTGACCTTGAACGTTTTGAGTGATGGGGCATCCACCATCTCTCTGGGAAACCTGTGGCAGTGTTTCACCACCTCCTGTAAAAAACTTCTTCCTTATGTCTAATCTAAATTGATCCTCCTTCTGTTTAAAACCATTATCTCTTGTCCTGTCACAACAGGCCCTGCTAAAAGTTTTTATTCTAGGCCCCCTTTTAGTACTGAAAGTCTGAGTATTTCATTCAAATCATTTATAAAAAGCACACTTTAACCTTCTACTGTCATCTTTTAAACAATTCTATATGTACTGGTGATTTTCACAGCCTCCTTATCAATTGAGATATAAATACCCCTTTTTTTGGTCCCTATTTAAAGCACTTAATCCAGGTGTTTCCATAGCAGGGCATGTTTACTGAAGGATCATATAACAAAATGGAAAGGGTTCTTAGAAAGCCATCTGCCTTAATTAGAGAGAATTTTAATTTAATTAATTTAAAATACATTAATTCAACTGTGTGGAAATGACCTGCCTGCGAGCCTCACACATGCCTTGGAAAGATCTGTTTGGGTCTTGTTCTTGAAAAGCAGATAGGCTATAATAGTTGGAGGTGGGGATTTGCTTTTAGGGCTTAAATTTTTTGAGAGACAATAAATTTTCTTAATTGCCGAGTAAGCTCGTTGAGATCATGAAATAATTTCCTTAGCATGTTTTAGTAGAATTTTGATTGAAATGTGTCTTCTTTTTTATGAAACTAGTCTATAACTGTGAAGCCCTAAGATAGGAAGGCTGGTTTAGTGTCCTAGGCTAAGGTCATTAGAGGGTAATGGGGATGATTCATACTTTCATAAAATAGAAGTATATTGAAAGGCTAAAGATACTAAACCAAATTAATCCCATGTGTGTTTTACTGACTTGTTTAGGCTTGTAACTACTATGAATTTTACCTATTAGACCTATTCTCCTAGGAAAAAGAGACACTCTGAAAAAGCACAAAAGTCAGGGAGGTTTATAAATTGCTGTGATCGATGGTATCCTTTCAGCAGAGATGCAGAGGAAACAAATAGAGTAATCTAAAAGTAGGAAGGGGGAAGCAAGTATAGTACTGCAGATAAACCCTTCACCTGAAGTGTAAAATTAGTCCAAAATAAGTTCTAAGGAAAAAATTCTTAATGTGTATTATGGATAATCGTATAGCCTATTTGTTTCCTTCGTTTCTCCTCAAGAGATTGTGGGATTGTAGATTTTTGATTTATTTAATTTCTTTCATCGGTGATACTTAGCAGTGCTTAGCTGGCTCTTTTCCAGAAAATTTAAGAACAAGATGCTCTCAAATACTTATGCCCCATAATCCTTATTCTGTGGAAAAAGCTTTTCCCCCAAGTCTGAACATTCTGACAGCAGATTAAATCCGGGGGTTTTGTTATTCTGATCCTTTGTGCCTGTGGGTGTAAATACCCTGTGGTCTCTGACCATGGTGCAGTCACAGATTTTCTGGTGCACACGTAACCAGAGACAGTATCATCAGGTGTCCTATCCCCTGGAGATAACTCTAATCACCAAATCTGAGTGGGACAAATATGACTCAGTGATCTGCTCTTGAATGTCAAAGCGCTCTTCCTAGTACTGTGTCCTGGCTGTATTATCAAATTTCAGTGGAAGCAACACAAGCCTTGCAATTAGATGAAGTTTGTGGGGAACTGCAGGGTCAAATTGTAAACCTGTGCTATCAGGATATGTCTCAGTGAATTGTAATTGATTGAATTTATTTTTTTACTTGCAATTTAAAGTCTATTATAAATATAATTGAGGAGGTCTTGTGAATCAAGGTCATTATTTAACTTAAATTACAAGCCTAAAAGAAGACGGATTTCTCAAATCTCAGTCTATTTTCTTGGTGAGTCACCATGAGAGGGGGCAAATTTTCCTAGCTGTAATTTCATCAAAATCAGTAAATAGGACCACTGCAAAGATTTAACAGGTAAACTGTGACCTCAGTGAAATTGTATTAGAGTAAACATGATGTATGCTGGAGAATGAAATGAAAATGAAGGATTATTCATTGAATATTGAAGAAATACTGTTTCTGAGGCAAAAAAAATTATGCTAAAGCATAAATATAGTGTAAATGGAACATACCAAGCAAGGAACTGAGGGTCCTCATTTAAAATGCAATTGTTGAAGACAGTGCAGCAAAGTCATATAACTTCTCAAAATGTATCCATATGTCCTATTGATTTTTCATCTTTGTGAATGTTAAAGTCACTGACATGTCAAGGAGAGCAGTAGGAAACTTAAGTAACTCATTAAAGGCTGTTTCAGGGCACCAGGTTGACTTGCAGCTGGAGGTTAGCTCCATTTTCCTTATATTAGACTTCACTTGCCAAAAGGCTGTTTCCTGCCTGGGCTCAATTTAACAGTCACAGATTAAGTCTGAAAAGCACAGTGTTCTCTTCTCTGTTGGTTCATCTTCCCCTGAGGGCAAATTGAACCAGAATCATTTTGGAGAATTTTCCAGCACCTCTGGTGGTCTAAGGAATATGGTCAAGACAAATTTTTAGGGAAATAAATTATCTTTTGTTAGTTACAAAAATGTAATTGGAAAAACCTTTGGGTAGACCAGCAGAGATAGCTTTATAGAATTATCCTGCAATGGTTCACTTATGTAAGCAAAATCAAAGACTTTTTACTGCCCTTGAACTGAGTTAATAAAATAATATTTTATTAACTATTTAAACATTTACTGAAATGAGCAAATATGATTTTCTTTCCACCATCCTATTCAGTGAAGAATGGCAAATGAGGTATTTTGGATTGGATTTCCAGGAGTATTCTTGGATGAGCCGGAAGAATAGTTCAGGAAGCCCAGATAATTTGTGGAGTATGAGACACAACTGAAGTGAGAAATAGATGAATAATTATGGGGGAAATAGTTATGGAGAGCTTCATGGCAAAAACAAAGAGCGCTGAGACCCCAAGAACCGTGTTTGAGAGAAGTGTTGGGGTGATGTCTGCAAGATATCTGAGTGGCTCTCACACTGATATTTGCTGGAGGGTGGTAGAGATGCTTCCATCAACAATAAGCACAACTGAAATAACTGAAGTTGTCAACTGCTTTACCTGTCAGGCTGGTGCTTAAGGAAGCAAGCAGAATAATAAAAAACTTGGACTGTTAGATTTACAGACTTGCTTATGACAAAGACAATCAAGCTTTCTTGCAGCTTTCCATGGTAAAGAAAATGAAATTAGCCTTTATTAGTATATTAGTACTTTTACTACTCACTAAAGAATAGATTTAAGCTTACTTTGTTTTAAATGCTGTTTCCAGTCCTCTATAACTAAGTAGCAATTTAATAATAAGTTTCACTTCATTTTTGTTCATTTGGTTTGTGTTGAGATTTTTGCTGTGGGGGTTTTTTTTTTTTTTTGGGTTTTTTTATTAGAACAGACTGCTATGAGTAATTCTTGTTCTGGAAATTGTGACTCCACCTTGTGTGTGCTTGCACTATGAAACCAGAATGCAGAAATTAAAAACTTAGAAAGGAAGGTTTTACTCAGGGAAAAGAATGGTGCATGGATTTGGTTGGGTTTAGTTTTTCTAAAGTGTTCATCAGACATAAACTATATCATTATTAGATAGAGAGTATCCTCTCCTATGCTCAGGTGAAGAAATGCTGGGGGGTGTGATGGCAAAACTGGATAAACCCAAGTATTTCCATATCAGTCAGGTGAAACTGAGATGAGCAGGGAAGAAGTCCATGAAGAGGATGGGATGGTCTCCTGGTCTGATCCAGGCTAAAAAAATACAGCTTGAAGGTGTGAAGAAGGAATAATCATAAAATGAAATAAAATTAATCTGGCTTTATATATAATTATGCAATGTTACCTGGCTGTGGTAAAATAAAATGTCAGCTTTTATTTGCCTAGCTAAATCAATAAAGTACTTCTAAGATCTCATCCTTGCTTTTTAATGGAGATGGTCTCAGTCCCATGCTTTGAAGGGTTAGGAGCTTAGCAAGGTGCCTGCAGCTATTCACGCTGCAATTCCTGCTTGCTGCTAGACTGTTACCACCCAACTGCTGAATGGAAAGAAGCACAAGCTTCTGTCCCTCACCAATTTCATAATGGAAAGGTAATTCTTTCACCAAACCCACTTCTACTTCCAAGGGACACTCTGGAGGTCTTAATATGAAATAACAGGGACTTTTCTCCTAGGAAGGGTGCTGCCTGCAGGGCAAAGAAAATGCACTTCTGTGCAAAAGCTCTTACTGGAGCTGCTTGTTCTTTTGAGGGCTCCAAACAATATCAGTCTGTAAAGGTTGTCACAAATACTACATATTTGGTGGCCAAGGTGTTGTAGCATGTCATATTAACACAATAATTTATCCCCTCAAAAAAACCCTGAGAAGAAAGATTCTTGGTGTAGTAAACATTTTTTTAAGTTAAAAGACCAAACAAACCTGTTATACTGTTATCTAGCTCGTTTGCTGCTAAGTGTAGGGTCTCCATTTTGCCCTTCTCTCTGCTCATCCTGCACCAGAGCTGGTGTCCTGCAGTGTTCCCCAGAACTGAACAAGCCTCTTACTCCCATCTTGCTTGCCTTCCAAAGAAACTCCTCACTACTAATTTAGTTCCTCTTCCTCAGTAAGGTTCCAGAGCTCTCCTTTCTTCCCGTGTCCCTTTAGCTTCCCGTGTAATTTCTTTTTCTCACACAGACCCTCAGGTAATCTCTCTTCTCTACATAGAAGCACAGTTACAGCTCCCCGTGGTTTTTACTTCTCTGTCAGCCTTGGGCTCCTAGCTTTCAACCATTTGTGCCCACATATTGCTACCAGGAAATTTCTCTTGCTCCACAACTCCTCTTCTGTAAGCACTTTCGAAAGGATTTCCCTTCCTGGGAACATACTGTATGTACAGGTACACTCAGATTCACTGAGCCAGATGGAAACATCCCTCATTCATGTCAGTAAGATCTCAAGGAGATTTGGGCCTTCCTCAGTGAGAGACTCTGGGTACACGGCCATGTTGGTTACGTGCCATTCTCATTGTTCATTGTTCAGCATTCAGATTGTTCCATTCTCATATCTCTGCTAAATTATAAATTCATCTTCTCACAAAAGCATTTTACATTTCACTGGGTGGGCTGATTCCTTTACTGGTGTGCTGTAATAATGCATGTTCTGCTAAGGAGTAAACAAGTAACCCTTTGTCTCCTTAAAAAGGAAAGAAGCCCAGAAGTTTCTCTCCTTAATTTGCTTAAAAGACACCTCATAGGACCTTGGGGACATCACATCAAATGTAAGGATAGCCAATTGGACAGAAGCCAAAAAGTCCCGCCTAAGCAATCCTCTAGAAAAAGAAGAGAACAAAGGAGGTAATTTGCTTTTGTGAAGTGTTTCTAGCAGGGCAAGGAACTTCCTACTCTAGCTCGCCTTTTTCTCTGCTAAGAGATTTGTTATTTTGCTCTTTATTAAAACATTTATGTTTCTAACACTGTGACAGAAGTCATCCTGCTGTTTTTTGAGCCATCTAAAGTAGCTGAGCTATTTGTTACATACCTATGAGGGCTCATTCCACCTGGCCCGAAGAGATACATGTAACAGTGCATTGTGCAAGTGGACTCCAGTATGCCTCAAGTTCTTTGCTTGCCTCAGTTTTCCCAGTGGTTTCGTCAGAATAGTTTTCTTCCACAGAGCTGGCAAGTAAAGAACCAAATCCCCTGCTGCTTCTAACGAAGAATACAGATTGACGAACATATGCTGGTTTATGTAGAAGACTTGTTGTGTTACAGAAGTGTTTGTGGGATGTGGGGGCAGCAGATATCAAAGCAGAGGGGAAAACTTATTTGACACTTCCCTGAGGAATTCCCAGTTGAATGGCTGAGGAGAAAGGAAATTAGAGAGGTTGGGGGATACTCATTTCCTTGTGTGCCTTTGACAGTACAAAAGATCATAAATAAAATTGAACTGCAATGTTGTAGTTGCAGGGACTCGGCAAGGCAAGATTAGCTGTAAAAATTATTCCTCATTCTGAAATTACTCCTCATATATATTCCTGAAAATGGGCAAAATTCTCTTGAATTTCAGGCCAGATGCAAATTCTAAGAAAGGATTTAGCAAGCTGGAACTGTGTGGCTGAACTCAGAAACTGGTATGTGCATTTGCAACAGGAAATGAAAACTCTGTGGGGATGAATGGACAAAATATAAGAGAAGGAGTTAGGTTGGTCAGTTGGTTTGTTACCACTGAGCTTAATTTCTCATTCCAGAGTAGGGGATGTGTTTGATTTCTTTCCAGCATGGCCATTGAGTTAGAATTGAACTGTGTTTCCCATTAAGTTGGCTAACATTTATTTCTCATTGCTCTTGGTCATTCACAGACATTTGGAAAGTGACATGCTTGGTTGCCTGGTATTGACTGCCTTCAGCTTATGTCACTTCATTTATTACTCACTGCAGATAACTTCTGATTCAGTTGTCAGTATCATGACCCCTTCTCCTCTCCCCCTTATTTTCTTTCACAAAGAGAAAATTGTGCCATTATTTAGAACTGCTATTAGTTCTGTAATGTGTTCTCCTGTGCATCAGAGCACTCTGCATACTCCAGGGTCAGACACAGCTCACAGTCAAGCTTTCTCCTCTGTACATGTTTGTTGAGGTTGAACTGCACCATTGGTATCTGCGCATTCTCCAGAAGCTTAAAGGCAGCAGGATCAATCTTGTGTTGCTTTTTTTTCCCATTGTGTTGCTTTTTTTTCCCATTGTGTTGCATTGTCTTTCCCATGAGAATAATTCTGGCTTTATGGAAGTGATCAGAAAATTTAACTGAAAATTTCAAAGTTCTGTTTTGAGGAAAAAACAGTCCTACAGCTTTGGCTAAGTTTTTCAGATTCTGTGTCCTAAAATGATGGACTTCTGAACAAAAGGATCATGATCTTGGGTATTCATTCAGTGCTTCTGAGAGCAGGAATTGGAGGAATGGTGCAATCATGATATCCCAGTCTGACCATTTTGGTATTAAGAAGATCATGTATGGAAGCCGTTTTTGCACACTATTGATAAGGATGTTGCTTCTGGTGCAAGAGCAGGTCATGTACCCAGAGCAGAAGTAACACACAGGACCTTTGTGTAAAATGTCTGTACAGCTGTGTACATGGCAAAGGACAAAAGAGAAAACCTGTTATACAATATACCAAACTTTCAAATATCATCCCAAAAATATCACGTGTTTTATGGGCTGTAACATATAGACTGAAACAGATATAGAAGGACATGCTTCTTCACTGTAGATTTACTAAGATGGGATGTAAGTTGTTTCCCTGCATAGGAAAACAAAAAATTTTTCTGAGAACATTTTTTTTAGAAAAGCCAACACCGTTGGTACAGGAAACCCAAATAATCTTTCTAACATGATATAATAAAAAGTACTCTTGTTTCTAGTTTAGTGATACATTAAAAAACCTGGAAAGTAACAAATTTACTTCTTTTTCATTAGTGGATCACTTCTAACATTCATATATAGAAGCTATATTGCTTCTGCATACTCAGAAATGTGTGATTTCTTGTCCTAAGCCCTAAACAAAATCAAGACCCCTGTGTTTGGACAGACATATGGCAAAGGTGTATTGGTAAAGAACACTTGCTTGTCTTTCTGTGTGCTTCCCAGCAGTAGGATTGCTAGTGTGTAACAAATGCTCCTGATGTAAAAAAAAACACATAAGAGAAATTTTTCTCACAAAATTTATGCGGGTGCCCAGGTTACTGTTACTCATCATCATAATCTCTAGGCTGTCTTCCTTAAAAGCATGGATGTTCCTAGGTAGTTTTTTTCACCCTTCTCTGTGGTCCAGAAATGCCTCAGGGTAAAGCATAAGGATTACGTGAGCATGTATAATGAGAATGTTCCTATTTTGAGACCTTTGGTAAGAGGAGACAAAGACATGAGGATGCAGCTGCAGCAGAAGTGGATGTGAAAGCGTGGCAACTGCATAGCAAGAAGATGTGGTTTTCATCTCAGTTGCACAGTGGGGAGCACTTCATTCAATATGTTTTCTGTTCTCCTTACTTAGAAAGTTTTGAACCTACAGGCTTCCGGGGTAGAGGTACATGGAGAACACGCATTACAAGTAAATAAAGACAAACTAAACACCACTTGAAGGACTAAAGTTTTTTCTGAATATATTAAGATGCTGAAATACATCTTACAATAAGAGACCCTCAAGACACAGAAGCAGTCAGTCTGCTTCTGACAGTACTACTTGGCCGTTGAATTTTTCATCTGTTTTGTGAGAGGATTTCATGCTTTCCAGTTTGCTTCTGCTAAAGGGCATTCAGAACAAACAGTGTTTGGGAAAAGTAGCTTTCTCTGATAGCACAGGCAGAGACTATTCATAAGTTTTTGACAAAAGTGCCTGAATAGTAAGGAGTGACGTGTTTGGTCTTTCAGGCTCCTGCATGGAGTGGAGTTGCCACAGTGCCAGTGTTGGGAACCTTTTGATATTTATTGAGGAATAGTTTGTCCTTCCAAGCAGAAGAAATCTGGTGTTTTGTCTGTGTTAGACAGTAGAAAGATCAGAAGCAAAATTAGGTTTCACAAATACTTAAGGTGGTGATTTATCTATTTTCTAACAGATATGAGTGAAGAAGTGACAACACTGACATTAAATGTGGACTGTGGCACCTGCTAAAACTGAGCACCTTGAAGCATTATTTCCCTTGATTCTCAACACAAATTGTTTCAGCAGAATTATTTGTTCTTTTCCTGTCATTTATTTAAAGAAATTCTCACCAGATTCTGTGACTCATTTTCCCCCAAAGGGATGGCTATGCTGTCAGCAAAAGAAGACTCAAAGATCAACAAACTATCTGTCTTTTAGAGAAAATGCCATTGGTAGTTTACTTGCCATTGTTTTGCCTGGGGCATTTACCTGAATATCTGATAAATCATTAATTGAGTTTTGCTTTTGACTGTAGTCAGTTTTCACAAGCAGAGAGGGTTGTGGAGGAGAGAAAGAGGCGTTTCCTTCCCCTATGCACTCTGGGTGATCCTGCAGGCATGTCAGAGGCATATATGAGAGGATTAATCTGATATTCCCAAAACCTCCTTAACACTGTCTTGGCCCAGTAATGAGCTGCAAAGTTAGTCCTGGTGATGGAGTGCTAGCTGGGATGCTAGCCATAGCCTTCAGTCTCTTAGCTGGTAGGTGAGCCCTTCTGGGACATGCACCTGCCTTCCTACTATTGAGCCTCTGCAGACAGCCTCCATCCCTGCCCAACTCTTCCACCCAATCGCCTTATACTTTTGGATGAGCTGGGCTTTTGCTGTGGCAAAAAGGGAACTGGGATAGTATAGAACTTTGTGATTTGGAAATCTGGCACTGTACTTTATCTTGGATAAGGCTAGAGCAAAATGGGTTCAGTGAAGTGGAAGAAGATGTTGGCAGCAGGAGGAGGAGGAGTGGATTTGAGAAAAATAGATGCTGTGCACATTGTAATTATTGTTTATTCTGTGAGGAGGTATGAATAATACTGAGCTTAACAGATGCAAGGAGATGCCAGAATATTTTCCAATGAATGTGTTAAAAAATGTAAAGGTAGAAACAGATGAAGAACAGAGAAACTGTATCCTTACTTGGATGTAGGCCTTAGAAAATACTGATAAAAGAGAGCCTCCGAATGAAATTGAAGAAATCCGTTAGAACATTAAAGAACAAAACGGCATTTCTCTCAAGTACAGCTGCAAGCTACTTTGAATAATGTCTGTCATATGTTGGGAGTTGAGCTTAAGTTTTGGGTTATATGGACCTATAAATGGACTTACATTTTGTAATGTCAATTCTAAGCCTTTTGGGGTAGTCCCTCATCTTTCAAATGTACTTAGAGAACATGCTGTGCCAGTACAGTGTAGATAGAAAAAACAAAGGTAAAAACTCTTAATGATAAATGTTATGTATATAAAGGATGTATTTTTAGATAGCTAAAATTTAATTATGGCCACCAGACAGATGGATAATGATCAGCTGATTTTCTGTCTGACAGATGTTCTAGATTTGTCTAGATTTGCATACTTTTTTAATCAAGTGCATAAATCAGAATTCATTTACATGGAGGCACATCAGACTGTGTCCTTCATCATCTTCCTGGTTTGTCTAGTACTATGCAGTGAAGGGAGATTACATCAGAGGAGAAAGAGATGTGCTGGAGAGGAAAGGGAGGGCTTTGAAACAAGTGCAGAAGTGTAAACTGTACTGTAAACTGTACTGCAGAAGAGAGTAGCTTCATATGGCATGAGTTGTAGACCAGATTTTCTCCATTTAAAAAGTAACAATTTATGGGCCAAAACATCCATGCAAGAGAGAAAAGGGGGGAGGGGAAAAGTCCCAAGGCAGGCTTGAGAAAGTGTGTTCTGATGTTAATGTCATTCTGTAGATCTTGCATGAACAGCAGTCTACTCACAACAGTACTTTTGGCTCCACCATATTAATGGCTGAAATGAAATGGGCAGGAAATGCAAGGATGCTGGTATTTTGGCATTGAGACTAATTTTTACAATTTTACTAAGCAAAAGAAGACCTCAAACATTTTCTGTTCTGAAGTGTAATTTACAGTCCTTACTTGCTGTGGTGAGCATATAGGACACCTAGAGTTTAATAAATATGAACACCCCCAAAAAGCTATGAGACTGTGTATATAAACATGGATTTGTTCTCCTTCTTTTCATATTTCATGCCAAGTGCTGATCTCACCCTCTGACAGTACAATGCTAAATCTAACTGAGAATGTCGAGGCATGTTTGACCATTGGACTGGATCATCTTAAAGGTCTCTTCCAGCCTTGATGACTCCATGATTTTTATGTGTTTTCTGAAAAACATCATTCTTGAATGCCCATGGTATAGTTTCAACTTTTTGCCACTGATGGAAAAGTTTCATTTGGATTTGACCTGTTTTCCTGCAGAACAAGAACCTTCTGCTAAATTTCTGGGTGAAACCTTTCACTTACTGGCCTTGGTTAAAGCAAGCAGTTTATTTGCATGTTCAGGTCACCTTTCAGACTTAGCGGTCCTACTTGTGCCTTTCTTTCTTGCCAAGAAGGATTCATATCTTCTATTACAAGGTATTTAGAGATACAAAGAAGATTAAGAATAGTTCTCCTTAATTTTAGATTGACACAGCTGAAAGGCACTTTGATGGAGAAGAAATGGCAGGTCAGCATCAGTAATCAAAGTTCTGCCTCTTCCTTCCTGCACATCAAAGCAAGTCATGTTTGATATCTATTTGTATAATTTTTTTCATCCATGAAATGAAGCAATAGTAGTTCCCAAGCTTAGCAGAATTTTAAATGGGGGACTGTGATGCTCTGCTTCTTATATGAACAACACTAACATGATTGACACTTTCCATATCCAGTTCTTAATCTAAATACGGCCAGTTGTCAACCAAAAGCTGACAGCCTTCAGTCGGACTGGTCTCCAGTACCATCTGTATCCCTTCCCACACAAAGCACTGACCAGATTTACACAGAGACAACATTCCTGCTCCCACATTGCAAACAGAACTTCATTCATGTGAAGTAGCTATTGTTTCTAATTGAGTAATGGATACCTAATTATTATAAATTGCACTGTAATTATAAAATTATTATAAATTGCTCTGTTAATTTTCACATTATTGTGTAAATGATTGTATTATAGCCTTTTGTGACCGCTAAGGGCAGTTTTCACACTCTGTCTCTGTGTGCCACTTGCAGCCAAGTACCCTTCTGCTCTAGGTGTTTACACTTCATCTCTTGATTCCGGGTGTGATCATGCAAGTATCTCTGAGCCTAATCCAGCACAGAGGTCCATTGTGGTCCGCAGTTTTCCCATTCAGTACAATGGGCTTTGAGACAGGGATCACAGGAGCAGAGTAGGGTTGGTTCCATTATTTCCAGGATTCAGTTATTTATTAGATAAGTCACATGTTCAAGTGAAGGTTAAACCAGGCTAACAAGCAGCAGAGGAAAACAGGTGGTTTGATATGTGAAGGATAAAGAAATTCCATGAAGAGTTTCAGTTTGTATTTTGAGAGGTCATTTTATATAGTTTGCTCCTTTGTGAAATGAGTTTGTTCTAACGAGATTCTAAATAAGGATCTGTACAAGGTTCATAATAAGGAAAACATGTTTTACTTCACACAGACTGTATGACAACACAGCTTAAGTTCTCTTCCAAATGATTCTATGGCAAAACCGCTAAAAGAGGGAATAGGTCAATAAAGGACATACAGATGGCTGACAGAAAGGGCTGTTGCTGACCCTATTCACAGGTTTCTTGTTGGTGCAGAGTTGTTCATTGTGCTAGTCTGATTTGCAAATGGCACAGTAAGGACATGCACAGACAGTGTTCTGTCTTCAGGGGCAGAAATAAAGCTTAAACACTCAGTATTGAAATGTATGGTTTTTAATAACAGAAGAACCATTGGGCAAAGCCTCTGGCTATTGTATTATTGAGCAGGTGATTAGCATCCATCAGGCTAAAGCTGTTTTCTTCTTCTGTTTGTTCCATGTACAGATGTTGCTATGAGGAAAAGAGTCAGCAATGACTGATGTGGAGCCTGTGGTCACAGATTTTGCCTCATCAGGACGGTCAGGCCGCCGAAACGCCTTACCAGATATCCTGGGCTCTCCTGCTGGTGCTGGGACTTCAGACCTGCCACACAAACTGGCTGAGCTCTCTGTTTCAGAAGGTAATGGCTGGGCATTCAGAAAAGGACATTTATATGCAGTTGTCCTTTGCTGCTTTTTTTTTAAGACTTCCACCACCGTGCAGTTTTGATACCAATACTAATATTCCTTTCATCATTTAGAATTAAATTCAACCTTCCAAAGTAGTTATCGCTTTTGTTTCCTGATGAGACAAGTTAATATTAACCCATATCGATCCACAGATCCAGTGTTAGCAGCTTAGGGAAACAGTTCAGTGCTGGGAACTGAATTCCAGTTCCCTTAAGGGCGAGAAAACACAGTTGTATGTCCAGGCAACTTGGAAAACACATCACTCCAGCTATAAATTCCAGTGTACGACTGCACTGAGATAACTTTGCATAAGAGAGCAGAGCTGTGCTGTTAGTACAATGACAGCTCTCAGAATATACAGGCAAGTACATTAAGAGTCGTGTTTATAGTATTTTACTCCTGCTTAGTAGGCTTTCAACTTTGCTATCTGAGACCAGTGTCCTATTTTGCCATGTCTTTGATAAGGTGCTCTGTTGATCTAGCACAGCTTTAATCAACACCAGCTTTGTGAGTTCTTTTTACTTTCAGAGTGACTTCAGGGGAATTTTCAGATTCAGAAAAATCTGATTTCTAATGCCTAAGACACAAAAAATATAGACTGGCCCTGAGCATGGTCTGTCCCTACTTTTTTTAATCTGAATCAGAATTATTTTCAGAAAACTTCTTTTTCTCATGCCCATCACTGTTGTTGTTGTGGTGCCACCACAACAGATGGTCCCACATCCAGGAGCAGTGATGGTGTGAGTGCAGCAAAGGGGAAGGCAAGCCTGTGCTGAAGTGTGAACAGTTCATGAATCTGAACTGAAGTAGATAATTAATGGGATTCCTGGTCTCCTGTGTTGCATATCTTCCTTTTAGGGATTCCTTGTCTCCAGGGTTGCATAGTCTCCTTTTACATTGCCCAGAGAAATTACAGGATGCTTGGTGAACAGCCTCCTAAAGCACCATAAAGGCCAGGGGGAAGGAGTTATTTGATCTCAAATTGTTGTTATTTTGGTGATTTAATTTATAGTCATGTGTTTGGGGTTCTGTAATCTAAACCCCACATGGGCCTGTCAAAGGACAGCTGAGCATGTAGAAAGAGCATCTCCTGGAGGAGTGAGACGGGAGGAATGACCATGTCCTGACCTGAACCAGAAGAAGCAAGGAAAATAAGAATAAAGTAAGAATAAGAGGAAAATAAAATGAAATAAAATAAAATAAAATAAAATAAAATAAAATAAAATAAAATAAAATAAAAATTCAGAATGGATTCTGGAAGAAGGTATTATGTTGTCTTGAGGAGACATTTTTCCCTATGAATATGAAAATTATGTCCCTACAAAACAAACAGGAAAGAGTGCAAGTCTTTTTATAAGAAAACTTACAGCATGGCATAATGTAAATATCTAGCCTTCCAGATGACACAATAGTCTTCCTCTCCTGGTCTCCATCCAATTGATTAAGAAGAAGAAGAATGAAACACAGCTATATTAGTTTTAGCAAAATGTACTGATGCTTTCTTAGAAATACAGGGCCAGCATTGCCAGGATTTGAAGAACAATTAAGAACATGGAATTGTCCTTGTCTTTGTCATTGATATATGGCTGTGCCAGAGCATGTTGGAAGGCAGCACATTCTGTTATCAGCAGTTTACAGTAGTGATAATAAGAAGTAAGTACAGGATGAAGTTAGGTCCACTCTGACAGCTTGAGTGCTTTCTGGGGATGGGAATTCCCCAAGTATCAGATGGGAATTTCAGCTTCATTGTGTTGTCAGTTAAAGTTTTGATGAGACAGCAAGGAAACAAAGCAAGGATTTGTCAAAATGGAGAGACAGTTTTGAAGTTCAAATGCTGTGACAGGGAAACTGTTTGTGAAACATTTGGGGCTCTAACAGGCATCTCTTTTGCCTATTTCTGACTTTAACAATAAGTTGTTAAAAAAGGAAAGTCATTTGCAGCTCAGAACAAAGAAATTAGATAAATGAGAGAAGTGGAGAAGATGGAACATGTGGCTATATAAAGTATGCCCTATTTTGTTGCTACTCTGAAATTCAGATTCAGTGAAGATTGTGGGAAATAGTGAGGAGGACTCTCTCCATCTTGTTTCAAATTTAGCTAAATGCTCATTGGATCATACATTTCCTCTTTCTAAAATGCTGTCAGCTACTGTCATAGTGAAAAGTCAGGAACAAGATGTGCTAATACTTGCCGGTTTAGAAGAGAAAAGAGACTTTGCTCTATTTTTTTATGACTACACAATGACCGTACCTGTATGATACAAATGTCCATGTACTCTGCAAGCCACACGAAGTTGATGTTCTTGTGAGATGAACAGGAGATATTCTGACACCAGCAATTTATCTTGGAGCCTAACTCTGAAATGCAGACCATCTGTACCATATCTGATCCTCCTCTGGTGGTGTGTAAGTTTTGGAGTGCTGAGACTTTCCACAGGTGGTCTGGAAACACGTTGAATAGTTGATTGGTGTCACTGGTGACCCAAAGGTTGAAGAGGAGGCTGCAAGAAATTTGAGAGCAAGAAGCTATACTGGTCTTCCACATTTGGTAACCTGTGTTAGGGCACCATTCTGCCAATAACACTCAGCAGCTTAACTAGCACCTATTGCACACTTAAGTGCCACCGAGTATGAGATTAGATTTCCTCTAACGGTTTTTCTCTACCCTGTCTGAAAGACTCCACTGATACTAGATGTCCAGCCTGCACAGAAACAGCCAATAGAGGAGATTGCTCTGTCTCTCTTTCCACAACAGTGGTGTGCTACATAAGGTTGGAGGGTGTCAAGTAACTCGATTCTTTATTGCTATAGAACTCCAAATCCTCTGAATCTCTGAGCAGACTTAAAACATCAAGAAGTTTCTGCCAAGGGCTTTAGCTGATGAATTGTGTACAGCATTATATATTTGCTGTGATATGTAGAGACCAAGATATATAACTTTTTTGGGTGTTTTTGATATTTTATAGCAAGTCAGAAAATGTACCCCTTAGATTATGACTGTGGAGGACATGGAAGAATATGAAGTGGAGGACTGTTATAGCCAGATGTGCTGAGCAGACCTCTCCTTGTCCCCAAAAGCTATGGGCTGCCATAGGTTTGGGTATGCTATTACCACTGGTGCTACCATGTGAGGCTTGAAGGTAATGTGAAAATTATTATTATGGTTTGCAAGGAAATCAAGGCAAGAGGAGTTTCTGCTTCTCAGTGAGTAAACTTGATCAAAAGAAATGGCATGGAACAGTACATATAATGACCAGAGACACTGGGAAGCTTTTATTTATACCAGTCATGTAAGCATTCTACTCTAATCTGTGAAAAAGTGAACTTCCAACTCAGAGTAACAAAAAATCCTCCATCTTGTGAAGACAGGATAAATTCACATAGGTATTTCTAGTCAAAGAAGGTCAGACAGAACACTGGCATGTCCATAAACCATAATGTTATCTACCTGAAACCACACAGTGCTCAAAGGAATGCAACATTTTAACTTGAAAAAAAATACTAACAGTAATACAAAGTTATTTCCAATCTATTTTTTACAGTCAAATGCACATTGATCAGCCTGTGTGTTATAAATAGAGAGAAGCCAATCCGAATTAATAATTAATAACTAAATTTATTTGTGGTTGCGTAACAATTTAGAGTTCAAATTCGCCCCGATGGCCGCTCGGTCGGGGTCAGCCCACAGTCTACAGAGCAGCTCTGGGTGCAAACTGACCGGGTCAAAGCTTCCTTCAGGTTTGCACACCATGACACTCTAGCAGAGGATTTTTATACGTTTTATTTCGCTCCCGGCAACAAGTTACTGCATATTCATGCAGTCCTCTCTCATGAAGAAGGCATCCTCGCTGCTGATGTCTTCCTGGCAGCTGATCATCTATTCGCTGATGTTGTCCAGATATCTCCGGGGAGGGGACAATAGCCACATATCTCCGGGGCTTCATCCTTTTTCTCTGCTCCTGGTGTTGGGTCTGGGTCCCGGCATTGACACCATCTGTCTGTGTTTAGCTTGGGTGTGACCTGATGACCAGCTCTTTACGGTCATTGTCTTTCGCTGGCTAGGGGCTTTTTGAATGTTAATTAGGCGTTTGTGAACTCCCGACAATGTAATCTGCGAGTTCCTCTACCTTGGCTTTTTTACTGTGACTCTAAGAGCATTTTATGACTACAGTGTATAACATCTATAACTACAATTTATTATATGCACCCCAACTGCACGAATTACATATATAACACTGTGCAAGAAGTGGGCAAACCAACACCAACAGGCAGCAGATTTTAGAAGATGCTTCTCAAAGTTCTTTATCTCTTGAGTTAATCTCTCTTTCTAAAGCACCCATGACTGTGGTAGTAAAGAACCAGTCCAAACAGAGATGATCAGTGAACCCAAATACTTGGTTGCATTAAAAAAACTGTGAGAATGTGTGTGGTATAAGTGTTTCATTCTGTCTCTGTTTAGATGCAGGAGCAGAGGGTGGAGAAGTGTCCTCATCCAAAGCCTTGCTGGAAAGTCAAGAGGCGGAAGGAAAACGCAATGATTCCTAACACCTAAGGACTTCTGGGTTAATGAATCCCATCAACAGACTTCCCAGTTTCCCTGCATCACCCCTTCTGAAGTGTGGTAGCAACTTTAGCAGCACAGACATGACTTCGCAACACTCTTGTACCTAGATGATTATGTGGATGGCATACAGTTCTTTCCACTGTCATCCTTCAAAAGCAATGTTCTACATATCCAAACAGGAAGAGAACTAAGGAATGTATCTCTTGTTTGCAGTTTTCTCTCTTGTTTTGGTTAGAGTATTTGTCCTAACTAATCTTCTTTGACAGTTCCAATTAATATACCTACCAGGAACTAATCATTGTTCCAAAATAAAAATCCTGTTTCTTGATTTCCCAAACCAGCTTGTTTCTCTCTGACACAGAGGTGTGTTCACTCCCCGCAACATGATATTAAGTATATATTAGATTACAGACATTATCTGTAATTTATCTCCTGAGATTTTTGTTCTCATTAGACATATGTAGATGGGTGTGAGGAAAAAAAATAATTACATAAAATAAAATTTTCTCCTACTCCTGTCGCCAGAAGGTTTTATAAACTACTTAAGCATCAGTGTTTGTTTTCAGACTCTCCTTACCGCTATTTGATTATGGCAGATCATCTCAGTTCTCTCACTCTTAGTGGTCTCGCCACTTCGGCCATTCGTTTTCATGCTGAATATTGTAGCTGTTCATGTGTATCTAAAGTAAAGTAGGTATGTTTGTATATGATGAAAATTGTTTAATCTCACTGTGGAAATTAAATATCTATAATCTTTTCTGTCTTCGGTTGATTTCTTAATGTTTCTCCTGTAGGACAATATTTAAAGCCCAGTAATACATATTTCTTTTATTTCATCTGGGTTTTGCTTTGTTGTTTGCTGACAGTGAAGAGGTTTCAATCATTGTGATTTTTACAAAGATTTTAGGCAAAGTTTTTTCTCTGCTGTAAGGACTTGTTTTGTTTTGGAGATCATGCTCCTGAAAATACTTGGCATTCATTCCATTGTTGTAGGAGACTTAAGGTTCAGGTACAGACATGAACCTTCACGATTCATGCTTGGGCAGCAGCCACTTATGTACATCATGAAAATGGCGGAAGCATCTCTGATGGGTACATCCCACATGTGTCTGGTATTCCATCTGTGAAATATTAGTGTAATTTAAACCTGTCAGAGAGCTTGCAAGAGCTCAAGAGAGCTTGTAAGGCACAACTTTCATTCCTACTGTGCATTTACTCATACCCTGGCTTTTGGGGACCATTCAATAAAGGATCCAGTTTAATTCAACTGAACTGACAATTAGTTCCCTCCTCTTAAGCCTGTTTTCATTTAACAAGTGCAACATCCCAGTTTTTTTCAGATTTGGAAAGATAAACTAACTTACTCCACTGGATCAAAACAGGTGGCTTAAGAAAGTCTGAGAAAGTGAACTAGCTGACACTAGAGGACCAGAGCTGAAAACCACAGTAGAGAGGGACTAGGAGGTAAATGTATTTGTGGTACATGCTCTTGTTCTGAGTTGTAGTCCCATTCTCCTATACTAGCCTCCTTTATAGCATCACATTACCAAAAATGGTGAATTAGAAGAAGCTGTGGTGATCCCATCAAAATCAAGTATATGAGTATTACTGAAACATAAGTCCTTATATGCTTTGCTCTTCTGGGTCATGGCCTATATCAAATTCTGCACTTCTTTCACAGTTGCAGCACTGGATATATTTAGTTCCTTCTCTGATACAATACAGACACTGAAATTTGAACCCAATTCATTACTTTACTTTAGGTACTTTGTTAGTCTAAGCTAGTTTGAAATTTTTTCCTATTAAAACTCCAATTATGAACCAGCTGAATTTAGCAAATTATTCATGTGCTAAATTCTATGTAAAAAAACCCCCAATCTATAACTATATACATAAAAGGCATTAACTGCTCACAAATGTATAGTTTACAACCAGTCAAGAATTCTCAGCACCCTGGGGGATTTATTGTAAGCATTCAGGTGTTTACTTTGTACTTGAGCTATATGAACCTGTCATTGAAAATATGTTGTGTATAAAGAAGAATTTTTACAGCAAATTTGAAAAAATGCAGTAGTAAAAACTAAAATTTAAAAATGCAATTTAATTAAAGGCAGGATGAACATTTTTAAAAGATCTGTAATATGTTATATGTGTATTATCTAACTGCAAATTAACCAAATTACAAACACAGAAATGCTTCTTTGCCATGTGCATGTACGGTTTGTGTCTAAACAAGTATTAGTCTAGACTGCATGTGAGAGCTTTTTTCTAGTTAGTTGTAGCTGTAAGAATATTAAGTTATGCCTGGATTTTACCAAATTTCTCCAGTTATGAGCCAAATGCATATTTCTGACCAGTATAAACTGACTCAGAAACTGACTGATGTGGGAGACATTGTACCATATAAACTTTGGTCTTTGGAGCAGAGTTTATTAGTTGTGCATGATTCTTGACTCAGGCAGAAGGGAACTCACCCCTTCAGGCTGTCTGGGGGGCTTTGTGCCATGCTGTCCAGTACTCTGGGGCTTGGGCAGAGTTACTGTCTTAAGCACAGCTGAAGTTGGGGAAGCTTTGGTTCATTTTCTTGTTAATGTGCTGAAGACAGATAATAATCCTACTAAACTTTGGCTGAGTCTGTAAAGAGCAAATGAAGTGCTTCTGAATATGTTTGTCACTAAGCCAGTTTATCCAGTTTCAACCATTATCCGGGCTGTACCACCCTCCCTTAGTTCAACTAATGGGTAATTGAGAACAGTGTATTCTCTTGCTTCACATGGCCCCAACGTAATGGCCTTGACTCAACTGGGTATTTTAAAACATGCTTAACTTTAAATGCAGACGGGTTTCACAGCAGTCAATAGAACTACTTAGGTGCCTAAAATTAGGTACATACTTAATTACCTTGATAAATGACAGCAGCAAACTTCTATTAAGGCTAATCTGGTATTATAATGCATTAATCCCATTTTCCATTCCAGCAAGTTTGGTACAGGTAATAGCATCGTTTTCATCATCTTACAGCACTATCCTGGGCTTTCATAAAGCAAAGAATTTCATTTTAGTACCAAGCAAAAAAGGTAACTTTGTTGTCTCCATATTTTAGAACATAATGAAGCAATTATCCATTCTTATCCACTCAGCATGCTAAAAAAAAAAAAAAAGGCAGGAAGTACCCTCGTAATTTTATTGTGCATATATAAAACAATTTAGGTATTTTGAATATATAGAAAAACTTCCTTGATGTTTTCCAGATGTCATTAAGAAATTATAACTGCACTTGGTTACTTAAAAATTAGGAGACGGCAGTGGCTATAAGAGGCTTAAACTGCACTTTACCACTGCCACCATTTTACCTGCCACCATTAGTAGGCTAAATACCCTTTATGTATCACGCACATAAAGAGGAATACTTCAAGATTTAGCAAATTATTATTAGTTCATATTCCTCTCTTCTTTCTGCTAGTGCTCTGTGTGTTATAAAGTCCATGAAACAGAATTGAACAAAGACTTCCCCATGGATTTCTCCATGTGTGTTCAGTGAGCATAAGCCCCAGATGGTGCTGAGTGTGGGTTCCCCCGGGTCAACACAGCACAGAACAGTGGGGCTGAGCCCACCGGGGTCCCAGGGCACTTGCTCTGAAGTAGAAATAGCAAAGGCTTAAACTGTCCTGCCATCTAGTGGGATCCTGAGCCTGCCAGGTAGGCTGTGCAAGGCAGTGGAGGGAGACAAGTTTGAGACCTCAAACCCAGCTGCAAACTGAGCTGGTGAGAGGCAGAATGTCTCTAGCTCATCCAACACATTCACTTCAGGAGTTTTACTATGGGTCTAGAACCTTGGTGCCTCTGTATACAGAAATCTGTGTGATTGCAAGCAGGAGGCATCTTGTGTTTCACCCCATAAACTCTTACTGTAAAACAGGTGTCCAAGTCTGGCGTGCAGCCTACTTTGCTTTAGGTGCCCACTCTGCGATTTGGGCTTGGGTGCAAATCCCACCACAGGTGACTGTTTTGACTTTTTTAAGGATAATTGTGTTTCATCTTCTCAACCTGAAGCTGTTCTACTTTCACTAGTAATTAGCAATGATTACTGAAAGCTCTTCCTTTACTGTCTCGGTTTATTTCCCTCTTCAGTCCAGTGGGGATCATCCCAATGGATGTAGGCACCAGGAAGCCTGAAGGCCACCACTTCATCTTGGCATGTACCACATCCTGATGCCAGATCTCTGGATTTTAGAGCAAGACTCACATTTGATGAATAGTGTTGTGGGGTTTTTTGGTTGTTGTTTGTGTGGTGTTTGTTTGTTTGTTTGTTTGCTTGTTGGAGGAGTGGGGGTTGCCTGTGTGCTGTGGGCTTTTCTGTGTTAAACATATTTATAATAATTGCTTGCAAAGTAAGGGCCCTGATGTGAGGATTTGGACAATCCCTACCAGTGCTTTATTCCTGGGGCTCTGCTGTGCAAGGATTGATGCTGTAAGTCGAGTGCTTATCATACAATGTAAGGAAAAGCTAATCTGTGAGAGACTGGCTTGACCCTACTGTGTAGGGCTTTCTGTGCTTTTATTTCCAGACTCCTCGGGCATGTTTGTCAATGATACATCAGCAGTGTAAACAGAAAAAGAAGGAGCATGTGAACTGCTGCTAATGCCCAGCAGTATTCCAAAACCAGTTTTCCAGTAACGTACCCAGTTTCCTAAGGGCGCAGGAGCATTCCCGAGGGATGGGCTCCGCAGCCGTCAGCCGGCACCTCCCGCCCGGCGGGCACAAGATGGCGCCCGAGCCCGCGCCAGCCGCACAGCCGGGCCCTCGCCTTCCTCACAGCCTCGCCCCTCTCCGTCCCCCGGCTCCCGGCTCCTCGGGCACGGCGCAGTTCGAGTCTCCTTCAGGACCTGATTCTCCGGATCGCTGCCGTGAGGAAGAGCGGCGGCTGTGGCAGCGCCGCGGGACGGAGGACGGGGCTCCCCACGGGCGCCAGGCGCTGGCGGCAGAGGGCGCCCTTGCCCTGGCGCGGCCTTCGCTCCAGCAGCTGCTCGTCCCCACACCTGCCCTGGGCGCCGCAACTCCCGCGGCTTCCCAAGCAAGGGGAAGCGCGCTCAACAATCCAATCCTCCCGCTCCTTCCCTCTTGATTTGTCGTCTTACTCCATCCATCTACTCCTTTCCTGTCTTCAGTGCTCAGCCCTTGCTGAGCCCTTGCTGAGCCCTTGCTGAGCCCTTGCTTCACTCACACCTCAAGCCCAACACCCACCGTTAGTGCTTTCAACACCCAATACAAGAAACTAATCTCTTTAATTACCTCCGTATTCGCTAAAATAAGATGGTAAAAAGACAACTCATTGCTGTTCCTCTCAGCAAGTACTGGGTAAATTTTACGTTATCAGACAGACTCATGAGAGACCCTTGAGCCAGGCTCAGAACAGCCCTTGTGTCTAACACAGAGACAGGGAAAGCTTCTGTGGAAAACAAATAACACGTCATTATGCAAGTAAAGGTGCTGTTGCAATCTAAAAAAGTGCTGAAATAAGTTTCTTCCGGGCATCTTCTTTCAGACAACCTTTGAACTTTGCACCCTTTTTTTTTTTTTTTTTTTTTTTTTTTTTTTTGCGTTGGCTGTTGTGACTCAAAACTTCTAGGTAGATTTATAAAGGATGTAATTAAATACTGGAATGTAAGAAGGAGTAAGGGAGGGAAAACAAAGGGCAATTAGTTAAGACAAAGGGTGGAGTTAAAGGCATGACAGTTGCACCATGTTTCCTTTCCATAGCCCTTCTTTTCTCAGAACATCTGAGCCAGTCATGGTGCAAGGAAGTCAGCCGGGTCCTGCACCCTCCACTGGCTCTGGACTCTGGATGTTTTGAGCTCTGGGTGCAAGGCTGATCAGTCACTCAAGAAAGTTTCAAAGGTCTGGAGGAAGATGCTATTAGAGGCCTTGTTTAAATATTACAAGATAAGTTAATGATTTTGACCACAGAGGGTCCGGTTTATGTTTACTGTTGCCACACTGAGGGGGAAACCTTTTGTAACTTTACATATGAATGTAGGGAATTAAAGGAATAGTGGCAGTATCTATACCTCCTCACTGGCACTTAGTGCAGTACAGTCCACAAAATGAGTCCCATGACTATCCAGGCAGGGACTACATGCCTGCTTTCATTTCTGTGTATAGCTGTACTTTTTCCCATAACAGACTCTGGATTTGGCAAAGTACGAACCCACACTTAGTAAGTGGGATGTGTTTTTAAGTTTCCTGGTATAGACTTGTCTATTGTGACTAACTCATGTGATTTCTTGCATAATCCAGGATATAGAATTTCTCTGAATTACTTCCTGTATCATGTCCAGTAGCTGTGGTGGTTAGCATAGTTTACAATTTACAGAGTTGAAAAGTCTTGTAAGGCAGTTTGAAAGCTGCCCAAAGGCTTAAGTCTCCTCACAGCTAATATGTATTTCATTTTTTAATATAAACTTCTGTAGGTTTAACTTTCAGTGACTGGAGTTTTCTGTAGTCTGAAGAGATCACTGTTTCTCTGAGATTGTCTCCAAACATCCAGTATGACCAAAATTTTCCCCAAGCTTGTCTTGGTACTTATTTAAAGCTAGTTATGAGCTATTGTAACCCTGCAATGCTTCAAGTTGCTCTAGAATTGTGTGTTCCAAGAAGTTTATGTATTTAGACTCATGAAAACTCAGAAATGAGTCAGTGCTTGGTCACAAACCAATATGTAAAGCAGGGATATGGTTGCACTCTTGAATGAATCAAGTTAGGTATGTCATTCCAGCCAGGTCAGCCAGCATGAGGTTTCATTTCAAATGCCTCTTCTGTGTCAGGCATTTGTTCATCTATGACAGGCCCATAAATTGATAACCTAATTAAATTATTTATCAAGACTGTGGAATTCATATATTTCTCCGGATGCACTAACACTTCTCTTTAGAACTTCTGAGGAAACAGCTTGCTCTGAGTGAGAGATTCCGATTTAAAGGACACAAACCCAGAGGAGTGTGGCTCCAAAAGGCTGTGACTGTGTCTTATCAGTCCCTAGCTCAGTGGAACAGAGAAAGACCTTAGGAATATCCAAATGCAGGTAATTAATGAGCTGAGTTTTAACTTTGCATCTGTTTTACAAATTCAGTAGTTGTTTTCTTAAATTCTTGAATTCTTGAAACTCAGTCAAATAAACTCGATTTTACTTCTTGCCTAAATCTCAGCTGGTACTGAGAGTGATTTCAGTATATTGTAGAAATTGAATGCTTCGGATGGACAAACTGAATGAAGGTACATTAAGCCATTTCAAAAATTTCTTAAATTCAGCCCTGCAGATTGCACAGTTATTTATTGTTTTGCTAAAAGGATTTACCTTGGGATTAATTAGCTCGTACCTTTAAATAACTTGTACCTTTAGCACTGTAAAATTTATATTGACGATGATAAAAATCATTCCCTCCTTTGCTATAATACAGAGTCCTTGGACCTTAATAGAGAGGGTCTTTCTGCTCCACTAATATTTTCACTAGTCTGCCCTGAACACCAAATCTACACATCTCTCAGAATCAGATGCAACAGGTCAAATGCAAGTCATCTAATCTCCTTAAACCTATGTGCTATTTTTCCATTCCTTCTAATAAGAATTATTTTCATTTAGTATGTTCACAGTATTCACATGCCTTCTAAATTTCTCTGAGTTATTATTACCCCTGAAACAGTCCAGTTGCTTATTTATACAACTTTGTTTCTTGCTTCCTTACCCATATACCCATATTCCTTCCATATACCCATGCTGAAATTTTAAGTCTGGAAAGCTGATTTCTTGTATTGATTTTTTACAGTAACTAGACAGCTGTTGTAAGTGACACACAGTATCAGGCATTTCTGTTACAGTTTAAAGGTTTTTAAATAGTTTTTCTATTCTTAAATGTAAAGGAAAGCAAAGACAAATATTAAAATAACAACAGCCTAGTGGCACAAAATTAAAGTAACTGCATCTTCAATAAATTGAACTGGGAGCCAGAAGGGTGACTGGCTTTAACGGCTAATTCTTTGAGGATAATGTCTGACTTGAGTCATCTAAATGTAACTGACACAGTAATATTAAACAAGAGATAACAACCTCCCAAATGCCTTTCAGAAGCAGAGAACACTCTGGAGATATTTCATAGCATTTGCTTACTTTAAATCATTGTCAACCAGCTGTCCTCCCAGCTTAGACCAATCCAAATATATGTCTAATAGTTCATAATGAGGTATTAGTGGGTATTTATTTTCCAGGACTCTCCTAAACTCATATCACACCAATTTGTAACAGGAGAGAGAGTCTACAAGAATGAAATGCATGATCACAGACCACTTCGTTTTCACCAATTAGCAACCAACACCAGAATTAGACCTTAACATGACTTGTGTCTAATGTTAGCCTGGCATTATTTTGCTTGAGCATTACAGTGGCAGGAAACCTGCTGAACATGCTCCTAAGTTTTGCCCAATATATGTCATGCTCTTAGAAAGGATATGGTGTAAGCATGTCTTTCCTGCTTCTGCCTGCATTACCTTGCACCTCGCCTATCATCTGGCCCAAAGCTCCAGCAAAGCTCTTCCCATGGCATTTATACAGCACAAAACTGGATTCATACAGATGCTTTGTACCTGGGGCCATTCTGTGACCACTTGCTTGAGCAGTTGCATAATTTGGTGTCTTCTCCATGAGGCATTTATCTCTTTTTGAACCTGGGATTTCTAATGAGCTGTCTGTTAATAGAGTAAATAAACCTAGATATTTTCTGTGATTCACCAACAGCACTGAGATGGTTCCTTTTTATTAGGGGGATCAGCAAATCCCTTAGACAGCAAGAAGATATATATGATAATTTTAGTTAAGAACATTCTACTGCCCTGTTTGACATGAGGTTTTTCTGCAGCACCAAAAACAAAATCACAGTCAACCCTGAAGTAACATTATCTTGACTGACACAATAGTTACTAAACTCTGTTCATTTCTTTATTACACTGAGATCAAAGCTGCACAGAGATTCACAGCAGGACTTCAAACAAGCTTAAAATTTGCTGGGAATACCCTAGCATGCTGTCCATAAATAGAAGAAACTTCTTTTAGCTGCACATTATTTTCAGTTTCCTTAATTCAAAAGTAGCTCCCTATATATTTCATAATACTAAGAGTTTAAAGAAATGCCTAAGTGAGCTAAGACCCTGAATCCTGTTGGCTTTCAATGGATTCAGTTCCTAAAAGGCTCCTGAATACCTACATCTGCTTTTGTACCAGGGGAGTTAGGCCCTGGTATCACTGCTGCCCTTTGTTGCACATACGGGTACTAGATGCTCTGCAGTTCCTGGACCTTCATTGCCAGAAATGTTTGAATAATGCAATCATCACTGCATTATCTGAAGGTTTTATAACATAGTATCCCCTTAACATAGTATTCCTGGCAATTGTACTGCAAAGATAGTGAAAAAACAGAGATTAACTGAATTGGTGTAGCAAGAGAGCCCTGCCTGCGTTATATCCAGAGAGCGACAGAGAAGAAGGACAGATAAACCTGACTTCAAATATTAGCTGCACCAATTTCCCTACTTTTCTACAGCCAGACACTAAGCCTTTAGTGACTGGCTGTTGTGGTTAGATGCTCAGCAGTTCCTGACATAGTTTATGAGGAATCCATACGTAACAGAACCTCATGGTCATACTTTCTACTACAGCAGCCTGGTGACCATCCTATGGTGCACCCTTCCTCCCCATACCTTTCATACCCTTTTTTTTTTCCCCTGAAGAAGTAATTTTTTTGTTTCAAGTATAGAATGAAGGCTGAATGAGGATGACAGCCTCATTCACTGAATGTCTGAGAGCATGTGAAGCAGGGATATAACAGGGGGAAAAGTAGCCAAAAGCAGGTTGTCTGTCCTGTATTTGAAGGCTGAAGGTTAGAGCAGTCTCACCAGATGGCCTTTGGAAGCAAGGATTACACATTACACAGGGATATCTTGCTGCAGAATTTTCATCTTTTAAGCAGACCTTGTACAGGGAATGCAAATGTGCCTACTTACACTGCTCAGGTGGTGTAAAGGGTTTAGTGTAAAGGAGAATGAGTCCCTGGCTGTTCAAAATATCCAGAGATACTACTTCTCACAGGAGTACACAGTCTGTTAAAACCATCCAAGTGCCGACAGCACAAAAGAAACTTCAAGCTGGTATCTTGTGCGCACCAGGTCAGTGTATTTCACACACTAAAATGATCTAAAATGCACACCAGGTCAGTGCATTTCACACCGTGATCTCTGTTTCAGCCATAGCAAAGCATTTATGTTGCTCAAGATGACTTGTACTAGTTTTTGATGTTAGCATAACTCTTGCATAAGGCTCCACAATCAAACACAGGGCATAAGATGCTATGGAAAACATTTTGAACTGTGACTTGTCACCCCACAAAGGAGTCAATAATGTAACATTTCCTACTGTTGATTTACACTGGTCCCAAATCATCACCAACGCAGACAGGTGGGATCTCACCATCATAAAACATATGTGAGGACTTTGGCAATCTATTGACTTAAGAAAGAATGTGAACATTTTAACAGACCCTGTTTTATATTTGAAGCATGGTGCAAAGTGTTAAAGAATGTATTTTTTTAAAGAAATTTTTTTGTGCTTCCTTCCCCTTAAGGGCTGGTCATCACACTAAGTACTAGTCTTATTTAAATACATTGAGAAATCCTAGCAGAACAGAGCTGTCCCATCAATGTAGGTACGACTGCTTAAATTAGGAAGAATCCTGAAGAGGCTGCCTCCCAAAGGCTAGGCCGCAGCATTGTCTGGAAGAAGGTGCAAGGCAGAAGTGTCTTTGAGGAGTCCAGCTACCAGGGGTGGCACTGAATAATTTTCAGGAGTTTTATATCACAAAGTCCATGAGGCTGGTTGTATAGAAGTCCCAGTAAGCAAAGAAGCACGAGCTCTCCCAGGCTCTGTGCACACATCTGCACCAGAATAATAAACAGGGGCTCCAGGGCTACTGCAAACAAAATCTGTATGAGCAGATAACTTTTGCTTGTCACTACTGGGAGAGGAGACACTGCCAGTTGGTGAGGATATTGCTAAAATAATTTAGAATTTAATATCACAGAGTCATAGAATGATTCGGGTTGGAAGGGATCATCCAGTTCCAAGACCCCTGCCATGGTCAGGGACCATTCCACTAGTCCAGGCTGCTCAATGCCCCATCCAACCTGGCGTGCTTAAATTAAAATCCCACTAGAAACATCATTTGCCCTACACCCAAAGAATATGCTGTACTACAAGAGCCTGAAAGAAATGCAAATGGTGGTCAAAAACTAGTTAAAAAATATTAGAAAAATATTCCTAATTATTTCTATTTTGTATGGTTAAACAAGGTGGAAAATTGTTGAGGTTTTGTTCCTAAATCACGTAAATTCTCTTTCACTCAGTCCCTGAGTTTTGTTGCAAGAGCTGAACGGCTCTATTCACTATTCTGGAATCCATCCAAGCCATAGGTCAGGAAAAGCTGACACCGTTGGATGTCCCACAGAGACAGGCTGCTTTCTGAAAAGCACTCAAGATGAGACAAGATGACCACCTAATGCCTTCAACAAATTTCAAAGAACAGCTAGAAGGTACTCCCTCTCTTGCAGAAAATTAAAAGAAAAAAAAATTAAAAATAAAGAGTTTTAAGTTCTTTTCCTTTTTCTCCATTCTTAATCTCAAAATTATGACTGTTGTGGAGCCAAGGTGCTTTTTCGAGCCAGGAACAAGCAAATACCAAGTTCAGAAAACATCCATACAGATGCCATGGTGGGTAAAGGGATCTGTACCTGACCAGCACCAAAACGGCCTTGAAAACATTCATGGGAAAACTTTTGGAGTTGGTGTTCTGCAGTAGCGTTACGATCCTGCGTTTTCACTCAGTAGTCTTTCACGTTGGGTGCCCGCTTCTCGTTTAGCCCGCGCGTTCCTGTAACAGGGAGGCGGGCGGACGGGGGTGTCCCCTGGGCGGCTCAGGCGAGGAGTGGTGCGGCAGGCGGTGGCAGCCCCTCTCCCTGCCGCCTTCACGTCCTGCCGAGTGCCCGACCGGGCACCCNCGGTGCGGCGGAACCGGCGCTCCTGCTATCCTCGGCACAGCGCTTGGAACACGCAGCCGGCCGCCATGGTCGAGGCTTTCTGCGCCACCTGGAAGTTGGTAGACAGCCACAACTTCGATGAGTACATGAAGGCACTGGGTAGGTACGGCCGGGCGGCGGCACCTTAGGAAACCTTAGAATTTTTCACCGTCTGGGAAAAAGAAAACATTGAAAAGGCTCCCCGCCATTGCCAGAGGTGTAAATGAGACATTGGCAGCAGTGGTGGTGATGGAGGGGTTGATTTTGGCGGCTGTGCTTCTATCCATAGAGCTAATTCGATGCGAGTCATTCACCTGGGGGAGCGGGTGTGTTTGTGTGGCAGAGGCTTCGGGAAATGCCCCCGCGCTAAGGGAAGCGTGTGAAAGACGAGCACGTGCTGCCTGCGGATAACTTTGAAACAACCAAGCAAAAAAGAAATCATTATGCTGGAGTGATAAGGAATTGAAACTCTGAGCAGCGGAAGCGATCGCGGCCGTGCGTGTGACCGCGGACGGAGTGCGGTGCTGCCGTGCTCGGCGGCGGGGGAGGGCGCGGAACTATAGCTGGGCGGACAATACCGGTGGGTACTCTCGGTACAAGGGCACGAGAAAAGCAGAAAGCAGCGTTTCACAGGGATCGCTTACAGCTGTAGAGCGGGGCGAAAGATCTCTGTACTTCGATATGTGGGGAAAAAAAGTAAAAATTCTGAAGTTTGATGTGTTTCTCTTCTCCCTTGAATGGTATAGGAGTGGGCTTTGCAACACGGCAGGTGGGGAATGTGACTAAACCCACTGTGATTATCAGCAGCGAAGGGGACAAAGTAGTGATCAGAACTCAAAGCACTTTCAAAAACACAGAAATCAGCTTTAAACTCGGAGAGGAATTTGATGAAACTACCCCCGATGACAGAAACTGCAAAGTAAGTGACTGCTGGGGCTGCAGTTGCCTCTCTCTTTTTCTTGCCTCCCCCGCCCCTCAGGCTCTGTCATTGGTAGGTCAAAAGAAAAAAAGTGTAACTTCTGCTGCTCCTAGTTACAGCACAGCAAAGGACAGGGAAAAAAGGCAAGACTGAGTCTTGCTTGCCCTGCCTGCTTACACCATGCCTTTTCTGAATGTATCAACGTTGCCAGCTCCCTGTCTTCCAGTGTCAATTGTGTTAGTTGCCCACTTTTCTCACAAGCCAAATATCATTTGGCATAACTTTTCCCAGTCAAAATAGTCAGATGCCTCTTTTCCTGCACTTTTCAGGGCTTAACATCAAATATTATTCCAAGGCACATCTGAAGTAGGTTCTTGTGAGACTGGAACTCGAAGGAAACAACTTTTTCATCCTTTGGCACAAACAAGAATTCTGTGAATTTCATGCTTAAAACAAGGATGATTCATAGCCTTGGCTTTAAACTGGCTAGGACTCTTTATCATTCTAGATCCACATCCATCTATTGAATAGAATTCAATAGAACAGTGCATGCTGAACGTGTGAGCAGAATCCCAAGTACCTTAAATAAAGGCATGTCTTTGTGTTTCTGGGTATCTCGCAGTCAGTTGTGACCCTGGATGGAGAGAAGCTAGTGCACGTACAGAAATGGGACGGCAAAGAGACAAACTTTGTGAGAGAAATAAAGGATGGCAAAATGGTAATGGTAAGTATAGAGCACACTGAGCATTTGCATGCACCGCAAACACTCCCAACTTACCCTTATCTCAAGCTTTGTGAACACTGTGACTTAGACACAAATCCTTAAACTAGTTGGTGGGGAAAGCTAGCAGGAATTTTTAAAATATTTATTTTGGTTTGGTTTGTGTCTTGCTTTACTAACAATTAAAAATTGCTAGTGGCTTTAGGCAGGCCAGCCTGTGGATTTCCAGAGTATATACGTTCTTTCTAGACCTTTTGTAAAAACCCAAGAAAAAAGTCCTGGTGAGCTTGTAATGATACGAAGTTCTTGATTATACAGGAAATTATCTGTTGCAAGTGGCAATTTAAACTTCTTTAAAAACTTGTTTTATGTATACACACATAAATACTATTTACTTGCACAGAAAAAGTAGTTTCCTGTGAAAATAAAATTACAATATTGCAGGAGCTAATAGCATTTTCATATTTAATAATAAAAGGTTTAGTCCTCCTAGCTTGTTAAAAACTATGATAAGCAGCAATTGTGTGGAGAAAAGTCTGCGTTTAAATTCATCTGCTTTTCCCAACTTCTTAGAAACAAGACTATAGAGTGAATAAATATTGTAAGTTACTATAGCTAATGTCCAGGATAGCACTTTTCATGGCATAGAGATGTAGCTTTCAAAAATAAAATATCTTCAGCTATACTAATCTATCAGACTTGGTTGTTGGAGAAGACCCATTATTTTGTTTCCTAATTACTTCAGAGAGTACCTGTGTGGATGAAGAATTGCAAATAATACAAACTTTAAAGTATACTGAAACACAATGTGGCAAGTGTTTCAAGGGAAAACATATGCTTTTATTTTTGAAGCAGCTATGCACAAATCACACAAATACAGAAAATGTTGTCCTTTGGAATTTGAATACAATGAGGTGCCCTGTTCTGCTTCAGGAAATACCTCCAGAACACAACTGCAGTGACTTAGAATATTTGGTAGTTCTAGCTACACAGGGTACAGAATGCATTTTTTTAAGACAATGTTCTCCTAGAGTTTGTATTTATGCATAGGAGTATAGAGGCCTTGGAATTTTAGATTGCATATCTTAGTGGGATAAGCTTTGGGAAAATAAGCGTTAAGTCTGTATTAAAACAATGCTATATTTAAAAAAATAAATAGTTAGTTAAATCAAATTTTAACAGCTGCCTCATAAATGTGCATTATGTATTTCTTGGGTGTGAAAGCAGCAAGGAGAAAGTATCATTTCTTATGGGAACCATAGCTAAGGCTTGGCTTCTTGTTCATTTAAAATGTCAATCTAGATTTGTTTTTCTATAAATTACATAATGTAAACCAACCTTGATCTAGCATGGATTTCATAATGTGTTAAACCATTACAGAAAATGGTCCAGCCTCTAACATGTCTGTCTTTTCCTTGGACTTGCAGACTCTCACCTTTGGTGATGTGGTTGCTGTTCGCCACTATGAGAAAGCATAGAGTATACCTGACTTCTGTCCAGATGTTACTTCAGCTGGATGGATTGATGTCCTGTCCATGATTGATCGTAGCTAAAATGCACATTTCTGGCATGAAAGATTAATAGACTTTTTTTTTGGGGGGGGGAGGGGTGTTTTTTATTAAAAAAAAGTCATGCCATCAAATTGGCATGCTTGTGCTGTATAGCGA
>VXBC01005897.1:3461013-3528480 GCA_013399945.1 Ploceus nigricollis | reverse complement strand
GAGCCCTGCCCTGCCTCTGACGCGGTGTCCCGAGGCACGCACTGCAAACACCGCATTTGGGGGCTGCTCTGTCCTGTGCTGTGCTGTGCTGTGCTAGCAGCAAACACACACGCTCTGCCTGGCCTGATTCCCGCTCGGGGCGTGCGTGCAGTGAGTGCTCCGAAATGGTTTTCCACAGAATGCTCATTACATGTTACTCACACTTTCCTCGGAACAAGCATGCAGCAGTGTCCCGGCATTTGTCTTGTCTCTTGTTGGTAGGCATCACAATTTTACAGATTTTGAAGATCACCTCCGATCTTTGATACCTGAAATAAAACTCCATGGCGTACAGTCGTGTGGTGCCTGCTCAGCCATAGAGTTAGCGTGTGACCTTGGGAAAAATCAATTTATATCTGTCCCTATTTCACAACCACTGCCCCACATACATGTGTGCCTTTACCAAGTGCTTTGAAACTGACAGAAAGAAATTAATCTTATTTTACATGAAACTTGAAGACTGATAGTCCTAACGCAGATTTTGTTCATCTTATTCAGCATATTCCTATACTTCTCAGCTCCTTTATCCGTGCAGTGCTATGTAACAGTGGCTGAGAGCATGTCAGCCTGGACAGTAGTGAGTAGGTAAGGCTGACACACTGGTCTGTGGTGAGAAGCCCAGTCTCTGCACACATGCTGTTTCTTGCCTTTCTTTCTAGACATCTTTCTTGTCGTCTTTTACAGTAGCTTCCAGCCAGGGAAGGTCTGTAAAAATAATTAAAAAGCAGCTCCCTTTCTTTTCAAATGGAGTAGAGAAGTCTTTCTGTTTCTGCCTCTACTATCCAGTTTCCAGATTGCTATTAACGAAAAGGAGCTGATTTTTCAGTTCCTTCCAATCTCCATTTCATTGCTGGTGAATAGCATAAAGCCATTCCTCTGCTTCTGTTTTCGGTTTTTCTAAGTAGCCTACATGAAGGACTCCTCAGGACACTTAACCAGGCTAATCAACAATTTGGTAACTTTGAATAGGAGTAGCAGTAGATAAACTGGAGTAAACTTGGCATTATGCAAATAATGCATTTCCTGTAATCTTTGTTTTCTGAAAACAGGGCAATTCTGGCATGTAACTGACCTACATTTAGATCCGACTTACCACATTACCCCTGATCGCACCAAAGTTTGTTCTTCTTCCAAAGGAGTCAATGCCTCCAACCCAGGCCCTTTTGGAGACTTTATGTGTGATTCTCCTTATCAACTTATTTTGTCAGCATTTGCATTCATGAACGATTCAAAAGAGCAGGTTTCATTCATGATTTGGACAGGGTAAGTGTTCAAGTCACTCTGCAGTTAAAGCTGGATAGCCAGATAGTGTGGCAACTCACAAGTTTGTATTTGCAGCAACAGATTTGAGTTCAGTATCTCACTACTCATAGTAGTAGTGAGATAATCTCCTAGTTGTCCCAATCTCATAGTTGCCCCTTTAGTTGTCCAAATGGCTACTAAGTGCAAGACTGAGCAGAACTCTCAATTCTACCATCACAAAATTTTTTGAGGCATACATCAATGGATAATTTATCAAAGAGATTATTATTTTTGAGTGTAAGAACTAGTTTGTTTATGTTGTATCACTTATTTTTGCTGGGAAAGAGTGTTAAGAAATATATGAAGGCAAGTGATTAATCTATTTCATTTACCTTATTGTACTTAATTTTCAACAGCATATTGTTAAAAGGGAAAAAAGGAACTAGAAATGATGTGCAGTGATGAAAGATATATAATGCAAACTGCACAGTAGCTCAAAATTATGATTTTAATTTCTAAGAAATCTTCATTATGATAAATATGACTCATAGGATAGCCATTGTCTAAACAAGTCTACTTGTTTGTGTTTTTTTAAACAAAAGCCTTTGCAGAGAGCTTTTGATTCTGTGATTTTAATTAAAGTGTATAGTAATGTTACATGCTAGAATGTAGATGTATTTGCAGACTTTTTTGCCTTCCTTGTGTTGCTAACAAACCTTTGTTAATCAAGCCTTTTCCTTTTTCAGAGATAGCCCTCCTCATGTTCATGTAAAAGAGCTCTCCACGAAGTTGGTCATTAGCATCATTGGTAATCTGAGTTCTACAATTCGTAATTTCTTTCCAGATCTTCAGGTTTTCCCAGCCTTAGGCAATCATGACTACTGGCCACAGGTAAAACAAGTTAGAAATCTGTTCATACATCATATTGAGTGTGTTCCTAACTCCTGGGAAAGCACATCTGAAAAATAAGAGTTAATTATGTGTAACTGCTAGTCTGGAAAAAACAATTCTACACCTCTTCAGTTAGCATTTAATATTATAAGTAGTTCCACTGTAGAACAGAAACTACATCACTCTCTCTGTGCTCTTACCTAAGGAAACATTGATGCCAGGTAGAATCTGTACATGGCCTGAAGTCGCACAAATTTATCACTAATCATTCTTCATGGCTTAGAACCACCACGTGTCAAGTATGTAGTTAATACACACATACTTTTCCTTACTGTGTATGTCATGCATGCATATACAGTAACTTAATCTGTCAGAAGTGACATCATTAATGGACCTGTGAGCCTGTAGTAAGTTTCAAGGCCTACTCAAAGGCCTACTGGAAATCTGTCAGCTGGCATCTCTAGATTTTTTTGTTGTTTTTTAGCTAAAGTAATGGCAGAATTTTTGTAAAGTTCCCATAGTTTTGCCACTGCTATTAAAATATGTCTACTTTTCTTTCCTCATTGGACATTTAGAAATAATCACATTGATGATTCACTAGTTATGTGCAGCTGAGGCTGGTGCTTTTTCACTTTGACTGTGCTGAATATTGTTCTTGGCATACTCCAAAGTAAACAGTTGCTTCATTTGTCCTTTAAAGTGTGTTGTGGGTTGATCTGGCAGCACACTGGATCAGAAGCAAATGGCTGTCATTGGATGTGAGGGGATCGGAAGGGATGTGAAGCGAGTCAGCTGAAGTATTTTGTTTGAAATTCCTCATGGGAATTCAGTAACACCCCTTCACACCCTCAAGGCTTGTATTCCAGCTTTCTGTGATATTTATTAGGCCTGTCAGGGTGTAGGTTGGTGCAGCAGGTGATTGTGTGATAGCCCGTGTCATTGCTGGAGTTAGTGGTTTCCAAATAGGGGCGTAGCAGAGGTGCTGAGAGACAGGCCAAAGGAAACGTGAGAGACGAAATAACAGCTAGATATATATTGGAAGTGTGAGTGCACAAACCAAACTGTGACCTCAGTCCTCTGTGCTCTTACTGTGGTGGTAAAGCTTTGGATTTTCATATGCACTGACATGGGGACAGGTTGATTCACTAAAAACGATTGCAAAAGTATTTCAATAAATAACATCTGAACTGAAGTGTCACAAAGTGTTTCGTGTTCACTTTGTTTCATTTTTAAAAATGTCTTAGCAGAGAATTGTTGTTATTCAGCAATCTCCTTTCATAGAGGAAAGAAACCCTACAAAAGCCTTGTAAACAAAGAATGTAGGGACTTTTTCAACAAGTATGAATTTTGTTTGCGAAATTAAATCTAAAGACAGGAAGAAAAGATGCTCAGGAGGGAAACAAGGTGGTGATTGGAATAACTGGTGATTGTTGTTAGTTCTCCCTGCACAAAGCCACTCAGGAGTGTTTCTGTGATACTTTGAAATGGCATGCTTCACCAATGTGCAGAACTGGCGTGTTTTCCAGTTATTGTTTGAAAAAGACATGGGATCAGACAATCCTCAATATGGGGTCATTTCAACTTGTTCAATTTTTTAATGTTTGTTTTTTTCTCTTTATGACATTTCTTTTTTTCATATGGAAATGCTTGGCAGCTGTACTGTAGAATGGAAGAAATATGGAGCAAGCCACACACTGTAGGCTGTTCCAAAGCAAGTGTAAAATCTGTGCACTTACCATGAACCAAAGAATTTTATTGCTGTCTTGTGTTCTGAGCTGTCTTAACAACTGAACAGTCCTGGGTGATTTTTCTTGCAGAACGTATTAAAAATACTGCTCAAGTTGATCAAGCATTGGGATACCTTTCAGATCATATATTGTGACCTCGGCCTTTCTGCATAGTCTTACTTATTTCACACTCTTGCTCCTACTTAAAACAAATTCCCAGACTGCTTCTAGCAGTTCAGGGCCCAAAGCACCTTCAGTCCATGACATGGCCTCTTATCTGGAATCAGATTTTTGCTGCATCTGTTAGTGACTGTTAGTTCTGGCTCAAAGCTGTCCTAACAACTCATGTCTGGGCACTGCAATCAACAAATGTCTCAACAGAGGTCTGATTGCTCTGCTCCTAGACAGAGACTTACTGCCTAAACCTCTAATAACATAGGTTTAGTTTCAAAGATCTTAGAAAGGTCAAATTTTATGTTTAAGAAAACATGTACTACAATTTTTTCAACCCCTGTTTTTTTCCTTCTAGCACCAAGACTCCAGATATTTTAGGAAAGGCAGGGACAGGCTGGTATCTTCCTGTCAGGATTAGATCAGAGCATAGGTCTCATCAGCCTGTGGCTCAGACTGAAGAGTGCTGCAGTCCTAATTAGAGCCAGTGGGAGAAAACATTGACAAAACTTCCTCTTGTACGTTTTTAAATGCTTTATTATGAGAAAAAAAGGCATCATGAAAACATTTGTGAATTTCACCAGAATGTTTCTGAGGGCGGAAGTGGGTTTTGGGGAACTGCTGTGAAACCCAAGTTATTTGAAAAAGAAACTTATATTCATCAAAAAGACTTTATTTTTACACTTTGATATATTTTTTAATTTTGCAGAATGTATGGTTTTCCATTCTACTCTATTCTTAAGGTTTGACATATTTCTGGCATTAGTTTAATAATGCATTAATAAGGCCGTGCAGTCTGTTCTAACTTTAGGCATTTGTTTACTATCAGCAATACCAGATATTCAGCAATTGTTTTATTCTTTCTTGAATTCCTCCTCGTGATGACTGGATACACTTACATGTTATGTGAGAAGTCAGGCAGGATAATTTAGTGGTTTTTTTCTGTGTGTCTGAATACTAAGACTTAGGCAAGTCCTCCTCTCTCACAGGACCAGCTTCCTGTAACTACCAGTGAAGTTTACAATGCTGTAGCAGATTTCTGGAAACCTTGGCTAAATGATGAAGCAATCAATACCTTCAGAAAAGGTAGAGTATGGCAATAATACATTGTGAAGCTAGGGCTTAGAGAATTAATGTTTCTGTGGATTTGTGCTGTTTGTTTAGCTAAGTCTCATAGGATGAGTCAGAACAATGGATTATCTGTAATGCTTCTCCTGGAAGAAGCTACTTATCTTTTTGAATGGCAATGCCTATATTCAGAATACATTTATTACTTTCTGATGCAATATTTATCACTTCTTGTAACATGTTTAGTATTACTGACTTTGTACCAATGCATGTGAAATATCTTTCTGCTTTTGAGACCTCATAACACCTTTTAGATGAGGGCATTTGATGCACACGAAAACTTTACTTTGATGGGAAAAACTGTTAAAATATTGTTTCTGTTTTAGTGGTATATGTATTTCAGAGCATACTGAATAGGTGCATTTTTATTCAGGTTCTGATGGCACATAGCTGTGGTGATTATGCTATTAATATTTGTATGCAACTTAGTAAACTGGCAGAATAATTATATCCTAATTAGAACTTTTCCTTTTAGCAAAGGACTGAAAAGTTCAACCCAATTTCCAATCCACTCAAACATTAGGAATTTGGAAGTTTAATTTGTGTTTTTGTGTCCTGAACAAGAGCAAACTCTGGATAGGAGTGGAAGTAGAAACTTGGATAAGGATAATAAAACTCAAAGAGGCAGTTAAATTATATTGTTATGCTTCTGTTGCCATGACTCCATTGAAGTCCATGAACTATGAAGTTATACTATTGAAGAAGCTCAGCATGCCATGGGGAATTTTGGGAGCAAGGATTGAAAAATGTGATCCTTACTTTTCATCATATCATCAGTCTGAAGTTAAATGGCTTTCAAAGTACGAGCCTACTAAACTCAAACAGTTATTCCTGAAGGAGCCTGTATGTTTGCTGTATTTCAAGAATGGACCTTTAACAGCAACTGTATCTGTCAAAGTGGAAGAAATATTACAGGGCACTTTTTCCATGTCAGTTGAATAATTGCATCTAAATACTGTCAAATAAACACAAAGATCATACAGGCAATAATTCATAAATAATTCAGTGTCAACTTCTAGTAAAATGTGGCTGAAAACACTGTTAACATGCTCTATTGTGATAAGGTGACTGTGGCTTGAATAAGTATGATATTCTATTAGAAGGAGGAAGGTTGGGTATTTTGTCAGTGGTGTACTTTGATTGTAAAGTTGTGCTTTGAAGCCTTTAATTTGTCATATGATGTTGGTCTTATTTTCACAGGTGGCTTTTACACACAGTTGTTTGAATCCAGTAATAGCCATCAACCACTCAGGATAATCAGTCTGAACACAAATTTATATTACAGCCCCAACAAGGTAACTGTGAATATCACTGACCCAGCCAACCAGTTTGCCTGGCTGGAGGAAATACTTGAAACCTCTTCACAAAAGAAGGAAAAGGTAGGGATCAGGAACAGAAAGAATCTTTTTTTTTTTTAAATTTTAAAAAAAAAAAAAAAAAAAAAAGAAGGAAGAAGTAGAGATAATGAGAGTATAAACATACTTCTAGAAGAATAATAATGCTGCCAAAGATACTACAAAGTCAAAATTTTATTTTTTAATCATTCCTCCTTTAATATGCTCATCTTACTGCAACAATTAATAAACTGGTTGAATGAAGTTTCTCAAATTATACAGTAAAATACCTTTTCTTTCCTACCGTGTAAAATACTGTAGAAGTCAGTTTCTGACCTTTTTTTCACATAGCCTTTAATTTTAAAACATACACTCTTGGTCTAAGACAAAAGCTAGCATATTTTATTTGCATTGAAATGTAATTCAAGGTATCAAAAATACAAATTAGAAAAGAGTTTATCAGCTGCAAAACTTAGCCAAGCTGCAGTAATTGCTATGATTTGAGTGTTATAATAACTTGTCTTATAATATGCAGGTTTTGAAGTGAAGGTTTAAATTTTTGGCTCCTGATTGATTGATTGATTGATTGGTGTGGGGATTGGATCATCATCTGAGCAATGGTGTTTAATTTGAAACATGTTTACATTTTGGTACAGTGTTGCAATTTTAGAATATTATATTGCAGTCAGGAGAAAGGACAGGTTTCCTTTCCTCAGGAAACCCTGCAGCATGTTAGTTGGTGTGTGCAGTTGGCACTAAGTCTCTACCTCAGACAGAGGGGTTTAACTAGTTATCCATGTTTCTGGTGACTCTCTGACTCTCTGGTGCAGACTCTGTAATACTCAAACCTAATTTTCTTCTTGTGTCTCCTTGAGATGCCAAATTATAAGCCTTGCCCTAGTAACTTTTTTTTTGTTTGAAATAATTGATAACATTTTCCTTAGGCCTAAAATCATGCATAGATTTAGTGGAACATTTTTTTCTCCTCAGTAAGATACTAAATTGATATTATGAACTTAAGCGATTTTACTGTTGGGATTTTATATTTAAAAAACCGTCATGATTTACGGCTTTTAGAATGCCCTTTTAAAGGCAGCGTTACTGTGAAACTGTGGTACTACTTCTAGGATACAGCTAAGATTATAAGTTTCAAATGAAGGTGCTAATTGTGCTTTCTGTATTTAATTCCTTAGGTGTATATAATAGGTCATGTCCCAGTAGGATACTTGCCATATGCAAGGAATACTACAGCTATCAGGGAGTATTACAATGAGAGACTGGTAAAGATTTTTCGCAAATACAGTAGTGTTATTGCGGGCCAGTTTTTTGGACATACCCATAGAGATAGTATCATGGTCCTCCTGGATGAAGAAGGTAATGATGCTTGTTGACTTTTGAACTTTTTCTTCCTGATTAAAAGCAAATTAATACTTTCTTGCATGCTCTTTTTAGTCGGCCTGTGTTATAAATAATTGAAAAAAGGAAATTGGGAAATACTGTTATTTATCTGCAGGAGTTCAAGTCTCCTTTTTATTGACACACTCCAATTTTATTTCCAAAGAGAACCTTGCAAGGGTGACTGTCTTTTTTTTGTTGATGTCAGCAGAGACTCCCCAAGCTTCCTATTTTTTTAATTAATGCTTATGCCTAGACAAGAATTTGTAGTCTTTCCTCTCTGCTCTCACAGTGACATGGGCAAATTATACCAGCCAGTTGCTATTGTGTAATGTGTCAAAGGAAATGTTCTCAGGCCAGCTAGACATGCTCTATGTTCTTGTATTTCCTGCATCATTACTGTGCCTCTCTGCTGAGTTCCCTGCTGCTTCAAAGTTAATTAAGATAAGGGTAAGCAGGAGGTAGGGGAAAGAAAGTCTCTGCCTGTTGCATCTCTTAGATCAGCTAATTTCCCTTCAAGAAAATCACCCACGTTGAAATTTTTGTTTATTGCTTTGAAATCCCCTAGTTCTAAGCATGGGCATGGCCATGGCCATATGGAGCACTCTTAACATCTCTAACAGAAGAATTCTAACAAGTTTTGTCTTCACCATAGAGCAGTAAGAGGTTCATTGCTTTGACTTATGTAAAATACCCAAATGTTAAGTGTCTCTTCATCTATGATTTGTATGAACTCATATGAGCAATGTCCAAAATGCTGACTAGGTAATACTATTCCAAATTTTTACCTTTTTACCATTAACATGGTGTTAATCTCTAGTAAAAAAGAATCCAGCCCAGTGAAAGAACTGGCTTCTTTATTTTTTCTTTTAAATGATGCTCAATGCAGTCTTATGCCTTTATTTTTTTACACTGTCCCATTTGTTCATGAAATCATCATCTCTTCTGCAAATTTCACTGGGAACAGATTGATCTTGGTGTTTGTCATTAAAGTTTGCATGTGCAAGTAACCACTTCCCAATTATTTTAGTAATTTTGCATCTTTTGACAAAATTTAAATAGAAATCAAATACACATTGTGTTTGTCTGTACAGTTTTAGACTGTCTTCTATTCAGGACATTTTCCTCTTGACAAAATTCCAGAGAATTCAAGATAAATGCAATATTGCAGCCAACACAAGTGTACTGAAATAGAGCTCAGCTGTATTTTCTCCAGAAGAATCTACTGATTTCCAGACTTTCAAAACTTCTGCCTATGTGTGGAGGCTGACCTTGTGATTTCACTGCTGTGACGCTGTCAGGGATGGGAACAGTTAGGGCTTCCTTTTTGTTCCACAGTGTACTTCTCAATGCACTTAGCTGCACATTCTGTCTCAATAAAGCTCACATATATCCTCATGTTTCAGTTGCTGTAAAGGCTGGTGTTCACATGGTAGGTGCTGAGCTACTCTAGGGCAGGTGATGAAACAGACCCTGGTGTTTCTAATAACATCATAAATACATAAAGCAGTGTGTAAAATACAGCATGGAAAGAGCAACTAAAGTTTTTTAATATTTCTTTAGTAGAAATATACAAAATACAGAGACTTCACATATAGGCAAGACCATTTTGCAATTTTGCACAGGCAGTTGAATTGGTTGGGAAGCCTCTAGTATGGACAGTGGTACACACTGGAGTAGGTACTGTCGTATTCCACACAGGGTTTGGTCTATCCATTGGAAGTATGGCAGTTCACAGTGATACAGCTAAATCAGGTGAAAAAATTTCTAATGTCTTTAAGCCTGTCGCTCTTGTTTTTGCTGTGTTGGTACTCTACAAAAACATTTGTTTGAAAAAGAAATGATTGAAAGGAAACTGTCTCCTCAACTTCCCTTTTTCTGCAGAAAAGCCAGTCAATTCCTTGTTCGTGGCACCTGCTGTAACCCCAGTGAAGAGTGTATTGCAAAGAGAGTCCAATAACCCTGGTGTCAGATTGTATCAATATGATCTTTTTGACTATAGCTTGCTGGTAAGTAAAGATTTTAAAGCATTGTTTAAGACATCATAATGTTAGTAAAAATTACAGCAAGATGTCAGCCTTTGTAGTATTATGGCTGCTGGTCATGGAATTTTGGTGCCTACTCTTAGTTTTTCTTTCTGGGCAAAGGAAAGGAAATCTGAAAGATAACTTGGTTGGTCTTTCTGTGCCTGCAGAACTACCCAGTACTCTCTGCTCTGTATCGAATATTCTTATGATGTAGGATCAAAGACAGAATTTTTCTGGGCAGAATCCTAAAACCATTTGCAGGGAGCTCTGCAAGAGTGAAAGAGGTTCACCTAAATCCTGGGCATGCTTACATACCAATGTTGTTTGCTGGTGATAGCCTGAGTTTTGGGATGCAGCCCAATAAATGTTTCTAAAGGGTGTAAAAGAGCTGATGAAGAAAGCACTTTTAACAATATGATGTCTTTTGTAATCACGAAACTTCCTATAAAGAGTTTTTACAGGAAATGTTAGATAAATTTTGGAGGAAAATAAAAAGTAGAAGACTTCTACTTTGTAGTTTCATGTGATTTTTGGAGATAAAGTGAATCCTTTATAATTATTTTGGCTGTGAATGGTTTAGACTTTCTGTAATTCAGGATAAAATCTTGTCCCTGCAGAGTTCAGTGACAATGCACCCTGCAGCTTGATTGGGACTGGGGTTTCTCTCTGGAGACCTATGCTAATTCAGGCTGCTCCTTTGTTGTGCAGATTTCACTCCTGCATCAGCATCCCTCCTTTTCCTTAACTTCTCCCTGGGCCATTCTTTTTCTGTGCATTCTGCCCTTCAAGTAGTGCCTACAGAAAGGAAACTTCTGGCTCTCACCCTTTTGCCCCACTCCTAAGGCAGACACAAGCATCGTGGAGTTTGGACAGGAAAGGGCTCTAACACTGCCACTGCTGCCTTTGTGGCTCCTTTTTCTTCTCCTCCCCATCCCCCCACCGTTACTGTTCTGCAAGTACCAGCTTTGGGTGTAAGCCCAGCTCTTGGGGTGGGACGTGACCTTCTATTCACATGTGAATAATGAGGAGTGACAGCTTCCTAATCAATATATCACTCCAGAGACTTAATGAAGCAGGGAAGAAAGCAATGCAGCAGTGCCTATGTTTTCTTTCTTTCTTTCTTTCTTTCTTTTTTTAAACTGTAGGATCTTTGGCAGTTTTACTTGGACCTCAGAGACGCCAACAAGAGAAATGAATCGAACTGGAAATTAGAATACATCCTGACTAAAACTTACGGCATTGAAGACTTGAAGCCAGAAAGCCTATATGAAATGGCCAAGCAGTTGTCTATGCCACACAGCACACTGTTTGAGCAGTATTACAGTAACTATATTGTGAGTTATGACAAAACTATTCGCTGTGAAGAGGGGTGCAAGACCTGCCAAATATGTGCAATCCAATATTTAGATTACTCCTCATACACAGATTGCATCAATCAGGAGGCAGTGTGGAGATGAAATCTCTGTGCAGTTAATGCAGAAGTGACTTTAGCCTGTGATTTAAAGAACCTGCTTTTTCTTTCACTCAAGCACTGACATGCTGACAGGGAGCCTGTGAGACTTCTCTACATTTCAGGGGAGCAGTAAAACTCCCTAGATCTTTCTTCTTGCAAATATGTTTTCCTTTATCATCTAAATAAAAGTTTATTTGCTTTGTAATAGTGGCCAGATACTTTGCTGTTGTCTCAAGTGTCCTATACCCTCTCTAACAGGCATCCCAGTGTGTGGGAATAGAATTTACTCACTCAGGTCTTTGTAAATCCAAGTCTTATTTCTCAGGGTGTATAAACATAGGCAATGCCATTCCAGGCATGAGATTTTTATGGGGGCAGGTTTCAACCATCGGCTGTCAAAATTTGCAAACTGAAGTCGGCAAAACCTGCATTTGCTGAGACTTGAGTGCAGTTATGTTGTTGATGCAATGCCAGTATTATATATCTCTCTGTGCCAAGTTTTCCTTGTTAATCCCTCAAACCCACTTCTTAGGGGCATTTTCTAATGATGGCATAAAAGTGACTAAATGGAACACAAACCTCAATCCTGTAAATGCTTAATTTAATTTTTCAGAATATGTTTGCCCAGCACAGAGTGCTTTTTTCTTTTTTTCAAATAGCAGTCTAGTACTTAATGGGAAGATTATCACATGTTCAAATTTACAATTGCAGAGATTACTTCTTCCTCTTCTAATGGCTAAGTATGTGCACAAGATGATGCTATTAAGATGGCCCTTTATTTGGTTTGTGTATAACCAAGAAGGACCTTTACCCATTTTTCTGCCACACAAAGTACTATACTTTTGGAAACGTTGGTCAATAAAATACAACACAGACCCTGCTCTATATTATCCCTGAGTAAGAGGAGCTGTAGAAGTGGCTATGAAACAAATCCAATTGATGGGTTTTTTATAATGAGATTAAAGCCTTTACTGCAGCTGTTGGGGAACTTCCTGGGTTTGTTTCTACTCAAGCTTGAAATTTTCAGCAGAAAATTTTCAGATAAAGTTTTGGAGTCTGTAGCATGCACAACTGTAGACGCAGCTGTCCCAGATTTCTCATGCATCAGTCATCCTCAGAGGAGATGGTTGGTTTGTTAAATTTTCATTCAGAAACAAATCCTCCAGTGCACAGCAGGCAGTCCTGTATTTTAAATTCAGTGCTTGGAGAAGATATGGTGAGCGTAACTCTTTAGATCTATATACTCTGCCTGGCCTCAAATGGATCTGGATACGTAAATAATCTAAATGAACGTAGGCACTGTACAGACTGTGAGTGTACAGACTGTAAGGAAGTGCCATAAAGTTTCCGTTCTGAAAGCTCATGATTCCCTGTGTGTTGTACGTGTCCCTTGGTTGTGATTCTCATGGGTGTGTTTATTAAAAAAATGCCTGTTACCAGTACCCATTTTCCAAGGGAAGCGAGCAAGAGTTGTGGGTGGATAGCATAAGGGCAATTGGAGCTGGTAGGATAGCTAAGCTTCCTCCAATTTGCCAGATGGATTTTGTTCAGTTCAATCTTGAGCTTTAAACCATGCTGGTTTGTTTCTGTGAGTTCTGTGGCTTCTATTTAAGCTTAATACCTACAAGACATCCTGGAAACGCTGTAAAAAATCTTCCATTACAGGCTTCTTTATTGCTAAACTTTAGGGAGAGCTGGACCATGTGGTGATTTAGCTGCTACAGAATTCTAGAAAGAGGGGTATGCTGCTCATGGGATGTTGGACATCCTGCTTACTAGATTAGTTGTTTTTGGGGTTTTTTTCTGGGGTCTGTGTGATAGTAGATGTTGTTCAATGAACATGAAAAAATGAATGCCTCCAAATGTCTAAATAGCAAGCTATGATCCAGGCATACCTTTTTTTTTTTTTATGTAGACTCCAATTGAAGCCAAGAGTTGAATGGCACCAGCCAAGGTCTTTTTTGTTTCAGACAGAGGGTTATAGCTACCAGGGTTACATTTAGCCAGGGTATATCCCCTAAGATACATCCTATTATACAGGCTGGCATTCTCTGCTTTTTCTGTATGTAACTATAGCCATGGAAGTGCAAACATAACTGGACAAGAAAGATCCAGCTATATGTTTGACTGCATCATCTCGTAACTTGGAGGTAAACCAAGGAGAGAGCTTCCAGAGATGTTGCAGTTGAAAATAAATAACATAAATCACATGAATAGCTTAGATACCTGGGCAACATGCCTGGGTATAAGGGGAAATAGAGGGAGACCGTGATGTTCTTGTTTTGGGTTCCTACTTTATTCCTTCATGGATCTAGGAATGTTCTACAAGAAAGTTATCCTGTGCTGGCAGAAGCTTTCCTAAGGAATCATGGAAAACGTCAAAGAAGCATGACCTGATAAAGTAGCTGACCCTTATAGACCAGATTCCCACTTCACTTTTCAGATGATATTTTTATGGCCTCATCTTGAAATGAAGAATTAGGGGGAATATTTGTAAGGCTACATTTGACAGAAAGACAAATTACACCACCTAGTGGAGTAAAAAGGTTTTAATTTATCTGCAGTTGAGCTAGAGGCATATAAACAAGGATTTCTCAAATATTCTAGGATGTAACTCCTAGCTTTTGAAGGTAACTAGTTTTTGAAGGAAGTACTGTGACTTCTTTGTAACAGTACTGCCATGTTGCACTTCTTCTGGGTATTAAATGTTGCTGGCTTCTAAGAGGCCATGGTCACTTGATGGATCCTGAAGCCTGTGGTAGGTACAGGTCTCAGCCCCCATCCAGGGAAGAACTGAGTGAAATTCCACAGGAAATCCTGTGGAAGCTTATTTCTACATTAACAGGAACTGCAGCCTAGTAGGAGTGCCTTCTTTTAACAGGAGGGTTGGTGCTGAGGAGCTGATCTGACTGCTGCACATTTCAGTAGCAGTTGAAGGATGTTAGATGTACCCTTGAAATGCAGCTGCCAGCTGCAGTGACATCTGAAAGAACACTCTCCGAGAGGACTGGGCAACATGAATAAAGGCACGGTAAGTGAGGAGGATCAGTAAACTGTGTTCAAAGTTGTGTTTCTGATCCAAACCGAAATGAAGGTGCATCCAGACAGACATGTTAATTGCTTTAGATTGCACTCATTAGTGCCTGGATGTGATCTCATCAATTCTATTGTTTTCACTTGTCAGCCTGAAGAAATGAAATGACTGAAGGAGATGGGACTGGAGAATATGGGAGTGATGTATTGTTAGTAAAATTGATGAGTCTAAAACCAGAAGCAGGTAACTAAGTCCTTGTATTCTTTTGTGATGAAATGGACAAATGATGAGCACACAGCATTTCCAAGGAAAAGTATCTGGTTTAATGCTGTATCTAAGTTCCCTTCATGGAAAAGCAATCTCAAGAAGGTGAGTTGTTACATTGGTATGAGAATAAAATAAAACTCGTGGGAGTCCCTCTCATTCTCAGTCTGAAGGAACTATGCCAATGTCAATGAAGAAAGGAACTTCCAAGATTGCTTTTTTTCCTTATTTTCCAAAAGCTGAAGACTAGGTTCTATATGCTTACCACTAGAGCTTTCAACAGGGAAATACTGCTTTAGGTAATTCATTTGTCATCTATCAACCCTAGGTTTCTTGTTCTGGAGGAACATCCTACCTATGAATTCCACTAGTTTAGTTATTTCCTGGTCTGTAAAGAACCCTAGTGTAAGGTGAATGTTGTTTTCATACTGTGTGTGGAATATCACAACTGTAGAAACTCAAAAAAAAAAAACCACATAGAGAAAAAAATAACGAAAAATTTAAAGTACCCTATGTATGCTTAATTAGTTTCTGGTGGTTGTGGGAATAGTGAAGGGATTGTGGGAATGGTACTAAACACTGCTATTGTTCTACTGATCACCATATGTGAATTCCTGCCAAAGTAGGTATCAGGAGAGTGGCCACATGTAGGATGGAACATGCAGTAAATTGGTAGGTGACTGAAAATACAACCAGGGAATCAACTGAAAAAATGCTGAAAGGAAAACTACTGGAAATGTGGCAACCTCAGCCTCAAAGACTTAGTGAAGCGGTGTAAAGAGCACAGACGTGCTTACAGATGTGGCCAAATTGCAGCTGTTCAAATTCAACTTATGGTGCCTTCAGTGATAGAGCTGTCTTTTTAGAACATTTAGAAAATTGCTTCTATTATCTGCATTTGTATCAAATTTAATCTGGATCTACCTGTCAAATATGTTACATTTAATTACTGAAATATTCCCACATCATGCCTTCTAGCTTGCACTGGGTAAGAAAATTGGACACTGTTCTCATACCCTATAAACTCTTTGGTGGATTCGAAAGCAACCACTCAGACATCAGGAATAACTGAGCTGGAGAAGTTGCAAATGTGGACCTGGGCAGAAAAAGTTTCTCCCATCCTGAAAAGCATCCTGATATTTCAGTATTTCCCACTGGAATAAAACCAAGACTGTGTCAAGGTTTTAGGCAGGAGAAGTGCAAAGTGAGGATTTGCACCTGAGCCTGTCACCTTCCCCCTCGAGCATTTGGTGTGCATTGTCATAGTGTTGAATATGCTTTCTTCTCCTACCCTGGAACTAAACTACTTTTTAAATTAAAATTTTCATTGGGACTGTTATGTTTATATATAAAATTCGGATAGTGATGCAGCATTTTCCACTGAAACTGTAAAGCAATTCTCAAAACTTCTCCCACATGCTATAATGTTTGACACCTTGCCTGTCCAACAGAGTACATGCCAATGGATGCCAATAAAGCTGCAGCAGCTTTATTAGTCCTGAATAGTCTAAGATGTTTGATATTTTGTACAGATCAGATGATCAGCTAGTAAATACTGACTTAAGAGCACTGAAATTAGTAAAGTGATTAATTAATAAAGAAATGAATAATTCTACTTGAGATTCAGGAATGGGTTTTCAAACAGAATTAAAAAGTATTTCTGTGTGACATAATGCAGTCCTTCCTGGAACTGAATAAACAGACTCAGGTAGAGTATCTGTATCAGTATACTGCTTTTCCTGGAATAATTCCCCTTGTAGCCCAGAGTGACATGATAACACAGCTGTCCTGCTTTCCCTTCCAAGTTACCCTGGATGTTTGCCTGTATAGCGTTGATTCATGACATGCAGATACATACCAACAGACTTAAGTGTACAAACCAAAATGAATTGTGTTCCCAGATGTTCTGGTTTGATGTTTGTTGACTATAGATGGAACATCCTAATACAGTGTTTCTAAGGAGGTAGAGCACTCTGCATCTTGTGGATTGGAGTTTACAAGACAATTTAGGCATGCCTAAGGCTGCTAAAGAATAGCAGTTTCTCTATGATCTTATATAAGCTTTGAAACCCAAATCTCCGGTATTCAGTCTAGCAGGATTTTCCTTCAAGTGGGGGTGGTGATACAAGCCTGTCGTTGTGTCACTCAAAATATATGCAGAAAAACTCCTCCTCCAGATGGGTAGAGTGCCTTAAAACTGTTGCATGCTGCTCTGGCCGTTTTATGCTGTATAAAATGGGAAGTATCCATTTTTAAGCACATTCAAAACATTCCCTGGCCAACTTCTCATTTCTATTTTTTTGAATGTTTTAGGCAGAACTTGTCTGATATATTAGAACATTTTACATCTATGAAAGCTGCCATCTGCCACAGAGCCAACTGAAATTTGAGACCCTGGTAAAATATCATGCTAAAAGATTCTGAGGATGTTGGAGCTGATTGCAATGAAGAGTGCATTCTTACCTATCCTTGACTGTGTCACTGCAAAGAACATTTAACTTTATCTCTCACAGGATATTTGATGTTGTTTTTACATCAACCTAGCTGAAACCTTCCAGCATTTCTAATGACTTTGTTGATAGCTAACAAGACATGTTTCAAGCTGTTTATTCTTAACAAAGTCTCCTCTTTTGTTGTTTCTGGTTTTGTTTTTTTTAAATCTAATTGAAAGTATTTATACAGAGCTTGAAATTCTAGACAGGCACAGGATTTGCTCAGTATAATTGCCAGTGTACAATGGAGGGCTTTTCTATAGTATTTTTTTTTATATTTCCCCTCCTCCAATCCCATGGCCAAAGTAAATTTCTGCTAAGCAATGTCAAAAAACCATAGCAACTATCTTGTGACAGAGCTGAGGAGGTTTTGTTCTGCAGAGGACCCATTAATCACTACATTGCCCCCAGCCCACAGTCTCATCCAACGTGATGCTGGGAATTTTCTGCTGAAAACAGTTGCTAAATATTTGTATATGTGATGAAGTCCTCCCCACAAAGTGACCCACGGGAGGAAGTGGAGTGTGTTACTTGTAGTGTGTGAGACTCTACGGATGGACGGAGGGGTTCCCATCAGCAGGAAACGGGGGTTTTCCCTTTAATCTGGTCGGGGGAAGGAGGATTAGGAGCAGGGAGTTTGCCAGGGGAGGGGGTCAGAGGCAGGCTGGTGGGGCAGCAGGGCAGAGCAGAATACTCTCAGTGGGCTTATCAGGGCATTTGTTCAGCGGTTCTCCATCGGGTGCAGGTGCTGGGGCTGGAGTGCTGCTCAGTATGTGCCGCTGCTCATGGCAGTACACATGAGCTCCTTGCCCTCAGCAGTTCCCTGGGGGGCCTCCACCCCTCTCGTAAGTCCATCTCTCTGCCCAGGATTTTCAAGTCACTTCTCTAAGGCCCCAGGTTTTTCCCTGTCATAGAATCATGGAATGGTTTAGCTGGAAGCTTAAAGATCGTCTAGTTCCAATCCCCCTGTTGTGGTCAGGGACACCTACTAGACCAGGTGGCTCAAAACCCCATCCAACCTCATCTTGAACATTTCCAGGGCTGAGGTATCCACAGCTTCTCTCAGCAACCTTCTCTGTCACCCAGTCATATTTCCTCTTTTATTTAATTGCTAAATGTCAGCTATTACTTATTATGTTTTTTTGCATAGTATCAGTTCAAGTTTTCAGGGGAGTCCAGCATTCAGAATATGCCTACAATTAAGGTTTGATCCATTGAAACAGTCAAAAAATTACCACTCACTCACTGCACTTACTTGCTTACTTAGTCAGTAAGACCTTTCAGCTGCAGCAGAAATCCATCCCACTGGAGTTTGTATTGAATATATTAGCTGCACTGACACAAACAGTGTCATAGTGCCTTGAATGACTTTGGAAACTTAGAATCCAGAAAATCAGCAATTGGGAAATCTGAACGCGGCTCTTCGTGTATCCCAATTATCAGTATTCACCATGCATACACAAACAATAAACTCCTTACAACCCTTATCATTTTTGCTGCTTTCATATAGTTATGCAGAAAAGCAATTGCTGTGTGAGCAGCTGGTTAGAGGCAAGAGTGGTTGCTTGTGCATGGAAGAGGGGTGGCCCTCAGCTTCTGGAGTGCTTTTTGGATGGAAAATAGGATCCTGTCTTGCTTAATGATTTATGTGAAAACATGTCAGTGCTTCTCAATGCCTCCAAGAGGATGTTTTCCCACAGAAATTTGCATATCTGCCCCAGTGCTGTCTTCACGTCTTTTCACCAGGCCGTGTTTTGCCGCCACTTCTCTTCTCGGGACAAAGATAGTATTAACAGCCAGGGCCTCATGGTGTGCCATTTCCTTGCAGATACGTTGATTCCCTTTCTGAGGCCCCTAACTGCATTCAGGGTCTCTTTGCTTTGCTTTCCCTCTCGAAGGAGAGCTAAGGCCATTTGAGAGAGATCTGCTCCTTCTCCTCTAAGCCAGGGTAAGTCATATGATGACATGGGAAGGTGAAAATCTCTTCCTTCAGCTGCAGTTGCACAACTGTTATCATGCTGCTGCTAAATAAAACCTCACAATAGGTTTGGGGGTTTTTGGGCTCTGTCTCTGATACCCCTTTTCTTAGGTTTTTTTTCAGGTGACAATTTTTTCTTAATGCTTTATTTGTAGGTGTGGTGACAGACCAGTGTCCTGTGCTTAAATTGCAAAAGGTTAGCTCTATGTAGTGTATTGCATAGAGCTTGAAGAATAATCACACACTTTCTTTGTTTAGGTATAAGGCCCACCTCTCAGCTTATGCTAGCTTAAGTAGTGTTTAGCCTCCTTTTAGAAATCCAGCTTTGGGAATTTTTGTTTGTTCACATTTATGAATGTATTCCTGAAGACACAGTTTGACGAACAAAGTAAGGAGTGGTGAAAAATGTGAATTAACCAGTGCTAATTGGTTAGGCTGACACCTAGGTTGGCATGTTTAAACTCTGGTGCAACTCCAGTGAGGTCAGGAAGAAGTCTGCATCTACATCATCTACATAATTTAACCCAGGATATGAGAAAGCAAATAATACGTAGACTGCAAACTATGTTTTTCAATAATTTGTCAGGAGAAAAAAGCCTTCAACATACATGCCAAATATAGAACTAGAAATAGCAAATATATTTTAAACTTTCTTACTGTGTAACTAGACAGGTCCTATACTTGTTAAATTCATTGCTTCATTCAATGCTTTCAATTGTGATTTTTAGTGTCTGGCCAACTTTTATTTCAAGAATATCCTTTTATTTTTGCCTTTCTGAACTTAGACATTTTCATCCATTTATATGCAAAATGATAAACCATTGAATCTAGTGGTTAGGGAATAGATTCTAGACTTTATACATACTATATGCAATGCATATAAAAGAATGAAAAATTCCATCTCTTTTCCAGTGCAGGTCTTCAGGTGCTCAGAATCAGTAATAGTTTTGGTTTCCTCGTACAGCTGTTACAAATTACCTGATCTCACTATTTTACTCACACACTCTCTATTCTGTCCTCATCTCTCTCCCAGTTATGAATTACTAGCATTATGGGGGAGGCACACTCTTCGTTTTCCTGAATGTTGTAAAATATTCACTAGAATCATATAAGAATTTGTTCTGCTTCTGGCAGAAAGCAGCTCTATAAACAATGTGTTCCTTTGTTTGCCTGAAGCATAGTAACAAATGGATTATGTGTAACAACCATCCATAAGGCTTTTATTTCATCTCCATTCAGGCTCGGCGTGTTTTGCACTGCTTTTAATGAGGCTGCCTGAACTATGGTAACCCCGTGGTACATTTGTAAGCAAGAGATATTGGATGAATCAGCCCCTTCCAGGACTGCATTATGAGGTGATCTGCTTTCATTACAGGATTTATTTTATAGGTGGTAGACCTCAGCGAGAGGATACTGCAGGCATAAGCAGCACTTACCCGCTCTGCAAGGCCAAGTTCAGGGTCTGCATGAATGTGAATCTGCTTTCCCACAGTCAAATCTTTCATTGCATGGCTTGAAACACAACCATTTTTGTGCATGACCTCTCTTTTGCTTCCCCTCTGCTTCAGACTCATACTGGAATGATTGATAGTCCTTTATAAAATACTCCATAAAGAACTATTTTACTTCCCCATGAACATGAAAGCTTGGGTCCCCATACACATAACAAGTACAAAACCCTGCGTCTCACAGCAGAATGAAAAGCCTCTTCTGCTTTCTGCCTTTCTGAAGTGTGAAGGTTTCCCCTCTGCAACTGGAAATGTTTATTTCCTACAATGGAGCTCACTGTTGTCAAAACTAACCAAACACATATTTGTATAAGTACAGATAGATGGCTTCTTTTTTTTCCTCTGGAGGCCTATGTAGGTTTTACTGATTTTTTCTCTTTTTTTTTTTTTAACATAATTTATAAATTTTACCAAAGAAATCCATTCTTTGGATTCTCAGGTGGCATAGTGCCATAGTTATCTTTTGTGGTTTGTTTGAATATTTTCACTACCTTCTGTTTGTTCTGCTGCTTTTCAGTCACTATCAGTATCAACACTGGGTAGTTTTTTCCTAGGAAAAATGGTTGCAGTACAATTATAAGCATGATAACAAAGTAGATAAAACCAAAGCAACGTGCCTTGTTCACAGGCCTCACCTTCCTCTTTCTAGACACATTTTCTGTATGTCACCTGAAATGTTTAGATGTTAAAAGTTATAGCTCAAGCAATTATTGACTTTGCTTAGAAGACCCAGTGAAAACCAGAAGGTGGTTGGAGAAATACAAGAGATCATGGAATCACTGAATGGTTTTTCTTGGAAGAAACCTTGAAGATCATTAGTTCCACCCCTCTACAGTGGACAGGGACACCTTCCACTAGACCAGGTTGCTCAGAGCCCCATCCAACCTGGCCTTGAACACTGCCAGGGATGGGGCATCCACCTCCAGAAGCCATTGCTTTGGATAACACCCAGAACAGGACTAACCTTTAAGAAATCACGGTTGTTAGTTTTTTTCAGATTTCATGTTTGAAAGGTGGCTTTGGGAAGGAATTACTGGCAGTGAGGTAAAATCATGTTGAACAGTGAATTGCCAAGTCATAATGAGAATCCTAACAGCACAGGACTGCAACACCTTGTGTGAATTGTAGTTTTTGCTGGAGAGTAGAGCACTGAGATGAAAAGTACCATGAAGAAAGAGGGTGAGGTCATACAACATAGATTGTTATTATAGGAAAAGAAAAAAGTCTAATGATGAGGACAACTTAATTAGCAAAGAAAACTGGTTGGGCGAAGACTGAAATTTTCCAGGTTGTGACTTGTTTAGTTTCTTTTTTTTCTTTCAATAACAAACCAACCCCAAACACTCCTCTCCCCAGCTCTGTTTTCTGTAAGAACATACAGTGGCAGGCTCAGGGAATTCATCAGCTATTAAAATTGTTAATTTTACTTTTTAATACAGAAATCCTTTCCAATTTCCATGCACTTCTAATTTTACTAGTGCAATTGTAGCCCCTCTACTGCATGCATTTCCTGCGGTCATGTGTGTGCATGTATGAGATACTGCAAGGTAAAGAGACAGAGACCCTGAACGTCCTGGTGAGTGCATGGCTTTGCTGTAAATCTCAGTTTTGGCACCATCATTTTTATGCATCAGTCTCCAAATGCCAATGAGAGACTGAACTACCCACAAGACAACTTCTGTTCTCCCACATGAAAATGTTCATTACGCTTTTTGTGCATGCACTGTATGTCATTGAGCTGCAGAAACAGGCACCACCTGCATACTCTTGAGAAACGGATGTAGCAGATAGAAAATTGCAAATGTATTGTGAAGCACTTAGAAAGTCTGATGAAAAACTTGAGGGGAGGACTTTTATTGATGAATATTTGTGTTGCTGGGTGATAATCAGGGCTTTTCTTTGTGTTTTGATGAGTATAAAGGCATGCAGGTTAGCTACCTGGGCACTTATTTTCATTACAATTAACAATTAATTAATTTGTAACCTATAATTTGGCTGAATTTAAATACAGCACGTTTCAAACTCAAGGCTCTGGAAGGCATGTAAAACATGCATACTGTCTGACACCCCTTACGCAAGTTTAAATGATACCACAGTGTCTTGGGAAGTTGCATCTGAAAAGTTCATTGACTGGTACTTTGGAAGTTGATCCAATTTTAAGGTGAGAGATGTTTCAGATAACATGGAATACTTAATTCCCTCCACTCCCCCTCCTCCTCTTTCAGTTAGGACTAATATTTTCTCAGAAAAATTCGTTTATGTGCTTTCAGTGTCTTGCCCCTCAGAAAACAAGCTGCAAACTTCCATTGCTTTTCATTCCCCATGGATCTGTCAAGAGGCTGTAAGTATTGTGAGACACAAAGTGTTTGAATGTGTCACCCCAGGAGTCACTCTTTAGTAGGCAGAGTGAAGGCAGAATTAAGACTCAAAAACTAGAGCTAGTTAACACGTTTGTTAGCAAGGATAAATCCTGTATTTACTACTTATATACTTGAGGGTTTGCATTCTGTGTTGGGTGTCTGGCAAGATCACACAACAAGCCTGAGAATTATTCATTGTCTTTCCGTGGCAACCTATCTCTAGTTGTAATAATGTAACTCATTTTCAAAATGAAAACGGAAAAGTTGACAAGCAATCGCCTAAGGATTTTTTCCCCCATTGAGAATAAGAAATATTTTTTAGGCAAAATGAATTTTCAAAAATGACAAAAAGAAAAAAAAAAAAGACTGATTTTAAACCTACTGCCTTAATGTTTCTGTTTAAATGTATGCTAGTAGACATCTAGCTTACTAATTGCCCGACAAGGAACTGTGCAACAGTTGTAGAGATAAACTGCCTTCGGTTATCTGACATCATGGTCCCGCTTTTGTGCTGGTCTGTATGTGAATGTATCTGCCGCTGGAGGCAATGAGGCTATGCTGATTTACATCGGTTGAGATCTGCGAAACGAAAATAGATTTGGTTTTCTTCCTTCCGCGCTTACTCCCCTAGCCAGCCCCAATTTCACAAAATCCCATTCCACCAGCTAATAATGATCGCCATCATCATCATCACATCCGCAGCCCCAGGCAGGCTCCCCTGAGTGAGCCAGGAAGCGCGCGAGCTCCAGGCAGGCGTCCGGGCGAGAGCTGGGAGCCGTCCCTGTGCCGAGGGGCAGATCCCCTTCCACTTCATGCTTGGCTGGCGCTTTGTTCGCCGCCGAGCGCTCCCCCCTCGGAGCCTTTGTGCGGCGGCGGGGGCTGAGGTGTGAGGCGGCTGCCGGGCGATGGCCACGCCATGCCTGGACAGAGCATGACCAGTCTGGCTGCAGCCACTCACCGCCCGCCTTCTCGTTACATCACCATCAGCCCATGGCTTGGCGAGACGGAGCCTAACAGGCTCCTCGTTGTTTTTCCTCTTTTCATGGACAAGAAGAAAGCCTGGGAAAAGAGCAGGGATCCCGGACCTTCCTTGAGAACAGCCGAATATTGTCTGCATGGTAATGAAGGGAACAAAACCGCAAACGCGCGGAGCTCTCTCCCCCGGCAAGCCGGGAGGCACAAAAGCAGGGTGTGTAATCGGAAGGACGGGGCGAAGGCAGAGCAGTGTGCGGAGGAAATAACCTCCAGTAACCCCCAGCGCAGAGCCCGCTGCAGCTCCTGGGAAGACCAAGCGCTTCCCTCTATCCTGTTTTTCATGGCAATGTCCTTACAATTGATTTGGAGAGTCTGTGTCAGTATGGTAGCACAGCAGCCAGATCTCTTTCAAAAAAAATATTGTAACACATGGTGTGCATTTATGATTCCTGTTTTCTATTACACCCACAAAGTCAAGATGGGTACGTTTGCACAGCTCATCCTTGTTTTTGCAAGCTCCTGGTATTTTTTTAAGAGAAAGTGATTCCTTCTTTGCTTTGTTTTGAAATTCAAAAGAAGCTTAATTTTTCTGTTTGCAATGTGGTTTTCATTGTTGCTTCTTTCAAAGGTGGAAAAATGGGTTCACGTTATATGTACTTTGGACACTGTAAGCACCTGAACCATTTCCATCTGTTGGGGACAGGTTCAGCTTCTGTGAAAATTCTGTTTCTCACAAAAGTCCATCTCTTGGCAGCCAGGCATAGTGTCCCTATGGAGAAAAAAACATGGTTGTCATGGGAGACTGTGATCATGGAGAGAAAAACAAGTTTTGTGAGCCGCTAGGGGACTTGTCTCTCTGTACCATGAGGCAGCAAGCTTGTCCTTTTCTGGAAACCAGAGCAGAGCTTGGCCATGGGGTGGTGGGCTCTTGGAGGACTTCTGCTGTTGGTCTCTTCCACCACACCTCTGCATGGGCTGTCTTCTAGGACTTTCCAGGCAGGCATTCTCCTCCACACCTCTCTTTGTTCCCTAGTTCAGTTTCTGCTGCATGTGATACTCCTTCTAAAACGTCAATAAGGAGGATGTAATCCAGATGGCTAGAGGAACCCTTTTTACCCCAGAGCATCTGTTGGAGTTGCTAAATGAAAAGTGTGATGCAGAGTTGGATGTATTTCAAAATCAAGCCCTAGGATGTGTTACATGTGTGTTCATTGCATACAGGACATCGATCAACTCAAAAGCTTCAGGGCTGCTTAACAGTCTTCTTCTGATATCTCTGCTCCATTTTTTAAATTTTATATTTTTCATCAAGGTTGACCAGGACAGTGGGCCAGAACTGTATCAGTGACCTGTGAAGTGGCATTCATGCCTCTCCATCTCTGTTAACATTTCTTTTCCTCGTGTGCACTGCATAACGTTGCCTCATAACTCTCCTGTGACTGACCAACACACTCAGGTTTACTCCTGCTTTATTACATGTTGCATAGTATGAAAAATAGAAAAGAAAGGTCTCTAGAAAAATATAGAGCTTGTACTTTGTTGAACTATTGAATGCTGTTCATAAAGCCTTCCTGATCTCTGCAGTGATAAACTCATCCACCAGTGCATGAGATGTGATTATAGCCTTGCACCATGACAAACGTTAGCACTGGTTACAGAATTATCCACTAATTAAAAAGAAGTTGCTATAATTAAAAGAGTCTTCACTCAGATGTGCTTGTACAAAGAAAGACCTCAGTTCATGTTCTGAGCTGCAATAGTGGACTCTGACAGGCAGAAAATAGGAAGAATTGTCTCAGCTTCATACCTACTCGGAGCTTGATGGTAATTAATTCTGTAAATAGTTGTGTGTTGTTCATTTCTGTCGACAAAACACACATCCACATGAAGATGAATCATTGCTTCCCATAAGGAGCTAACAAGTGCAGTAAGTTTGCAAATAGTCTTGCAGGAGATTTCTTGACAGTGCAGTAATGGTTGCAGTCGATTGTCCAAACTGACACTATCCAAGAACTGTCTCTGTTCTGTAGTGGTATTAGCCCAGGTAGAACAAGGATCTTATAACCGATTTTTTTTATCCTAAAACTTAATTTGATTGACTAGAGACAAATAAAACTAATGCCTAAAAACACTAGTCTTGTTCAAACCACATTTACTTCTCTCAGAGTCCAACACATTCTTAGAAAACTATTGACAGGGATGTATTTTTCCTTACTTGGCTGAAAGATTAGATAAAGTACAAAAGCAAATCTCGGCTTCAGCAGCTTTTCCCAACGATTAAGGAAGCGGTTCAAGTAACTAAAATAGGCTGTATCAAAGCTTTTTTTTTTTCATTCAAGAAGCGTACGTGCTGATCCTGAAATCATTGTCGAGCCAATTTACATGTTGAACAAAGCGTTGCTTCAGCTTTCAGATCTATGTATAACTCTTTAGTGCCCTCCCCTGTCCCAGTGTGGAAATGCCAATGTTTGGTAGGGAAACAGTTTAGATATAGTTAAAAACATATATTTATGTTTTTAACTATAAACATAATTAACGTAAAAATTATGTTAGCTATAAACATAGTTAACTAAAAGCATATATTTAGGTTTACATATATTTTCTTTTTAACTATATTTAACTATTATGTTTAAATTACTAAATTGAAATGTTACTGTTGTCTGTCTTATCTCTCAAATCAATCTGTTTGTCTTAAAAGTGGGGAAGGGGGCATTTCATTTATTCAGGGAACAAGAAATCAAAACCACCAGAGGACTCTATGTGTGCCATGTTTTTGTGTCACATATTGTTTTCCAGGGGTCATAATGATGTTGACTTCTCAGTGAAGTATGTCAGAGAAGCAAGTGAAAAAGAATGAGTTAATAGTAAAACTTACCACTCTCTAGGTCGGCCAGATATTCTTCCATGTGAGTCATTTAGCACTGAACATTGTGTGCATTTCTCCTGAATGAAAGGGAGGACAGGTGTGCTATCCAAATCAACACATTGCCCAAATAAAGAATGAATGTAAAGGTGGTGGAGCCAGTGTACAGGATAATGAAGTCAAATATCTACTGAGTGTGCAGATGCAGGAGACTCACCTCATCCATAATTTTAGATGGCTTAACTGGCCCTGTGGGAGCCAGGACAGCATTTCCACAGCCTCTCTGCCCTGGGACCACATCCCTGCAGCCTCACTCTGTGCTACTCTATGCCAGTCCCATAGAAGATCAAGATCTGATGTGCAGTCAAGAGGCTTGGACTTTTGGGAGGTGTTATCTGAAATAGCTGTGGTCCTTGCTTGGAAAAGGTGTGAAGCGACTGTTGCTTCACACCCTTGGACCACTGCTTCTATTGTATTTCCTTACGTAATATATATCTCATTTCCCTCCTGGTAAAGAACAATTTCCCCTAATGTTACTCTCTCATCTGCCTGTCACATCCTCCCTGCAGGAATGGGAATTCACTGATAAATTAAGTTGCCACATTTCTGTCTGTCCTTTCTTCTTGATAATATGTAGCTTTTGTAGCTTTGATGAACATGTAACCAACACTGATATGAGAAGTATCAATACAAGCAGCATGAAGGTGGATTTTGGGGGGGTTTGTTTGTTTGTTTGGTGAGTGTTTTGCTGTTGCTGTTTGTTTTGTTTTATCTTATTTCATTATAATTTTCTGGGTTAATTCTGTGATTGTAATTTTAGATAGAGAGAAACTCAAGTCCTGCTTTCCACCGGTTTCCTTCTGCCATGCAATATGTGCTAAAATAAGAGTCTGTCCATCTGTCTTCCTGTGGTACACAGGTACTTTTTGCATGACTAAAATTGGATCTAATGTCCCACAAGACACTTATATGGGTTAGCTTGTCTTAATATGCTTTAAAACCAAGTAAATGGAAGAGACAGTAACTGGAATATATAGGTCAAAGATTTCTTCATCCTTCAGATAATCCAGTTATTTTAAAAAGTAGCAGGAAGTAATCCTAAAAGCTGAGCTTATCCAAATCAATTATAAACATTGCTTTGAAATCCCTCATAGCTTTTATTTTAAATTCCAAAATAGTTTTGTAAATATTTTTTTGTAAATATTGTGTGTCTCGGTTGAAATCCAACAAAAAGCTTGTTCGTTTGCTGTATAGAGTTCACTTTAGGATTAAGGCTTCAAGATCTTCACATGCACTGCAGACACACTCATAGACATCTATGTGGGCATGTCTGCCCATAATTGTTTCAAAACTAAAAGGAAGAGTGGATTATCTTCTCAGATATGGCTAATTACGAAAAGCGGGGGGGGGGGGCTGGGGGTTATTACAAAACAAAACCAGTATTCCAGAAATGCAGCATGAAAGATAAGCAAGACCATGTTTCAAGGTCTTGCTGAGCATGAATCCATACTATTGTTTAGTATATTTCACAGCATTCACCCACTGACAGGACTTCCAAAGGCAGCACCACTGTGATCTCTTCCTCCTCCTGCGTTCAGCTTATCCTGTTGTGCTGTGTGTCCATAGTGACTCCTGAGTCAATTCCTTTTCTGTCACCTCTGAAGCTGAAGCACTAAAACATATGAGAACTATTTATGCTGCTGTTTCTTTATCTCCAAACACCAGGAAAATTTATCTTTGTCTGCCTTTTGCTGAAATAGATGTTGGGGCACAGGGCTGGATATGGCTGCTGTTCGCAGCAATGAGAAATTCTGTAGCTGTTGCTAAGTGTTCAAAACCAGGATGTTGTTATAGTTGGCTAGATGTCATTAAATGCTTATAGGTTTAACAAAAGGTTTTTGTGAGGGATAAAGGTAAGAAAAGATTGTGCCTCTGTAGGTATTCAGAAAACTGAAACAAAAATAGTTTCTATTGAAAAAAGTCACAGCACAAATGGGTTTTGTAATATGATGATGTTCAAATCTGTGGGATGCAGAATTACAGAATTACAGAATTCTGTGGGATGCAAAATTACAGAAATAACCAGGAGAAAAGTCTACAAGAGACAATTATAAACAGGCATGGGAGAAAACAGAGAGAGAATTCTAAGTGTTGTTCAAAAGGGATAACCTTTACCTGTTTGCTGAGAAAACTGCTCTTGTTGTTTATTTTCTCTTGCACTGAGGAAAGGTTGCTTTGAACATTTTTTGTAATAAGGTAATGTATATCCAAGATATGCTGGCCTCTGGGAGTTTCTCCTGCATTTGAAATAACTCACAAGACCCCAGACTCCTGGGTCTCTACTCAGGCCAGAAAGAGGTAATATGTTTTCTTTGAAAGAGAAATTGGTTACAGTTCTATATTTATCCAGAAATAATATGAATTTTGTAGTATTAGCGTTCCTTACCGAGCTGAAGTAAGTTTCTATACTGCTGGATAAGTCCATGGCATGCAGCAAACCAGTCCATTGCCTGTGCCTCACCAGAGTCTCAGCACACAGAAATCAGAATCACAGCCATTACAATTTTCAACTCCATCTGAAAAGCAGGAAAAATTACCCAGAATCTCTCTGCAGATGACTATGATGGAAGGCAGTGTAGAAAATAATGTAGATTTCTAAGTATGCAAATATCTTTCTGTTCCAGTTTACAAATTAGATTCCTCAATTCTACTGGGAACGTGTATTTCCAACTGTAGGGTCCTTAGACAGTCTATCCTACTTCTACAATCTCTTTGAATTTTTAGCAGGAAAAAGTTTTCAAATCGTAGTTGATGGGGATTGGCAAAATGCAGCTTTACTTTTCTTTTCTGTCAAGAAATGCTTTTGACTTGTTGGGCTGCAGCCTGAAGCTAGGAAATTTCACACAGGAGCTTGAACAAAACTAATATACTGATGTTCAGCCATGGTTGTGAAAGGGTTAGGCTCTCCCAGTTGCTAGATTTTTCTGCTTTGCTCAGAATTTTGCTCTTCTAGAAGAGAGACATTATTTTTGAACCACATGCTTGGGAAAGCCCCAAATTAGTCTCACAAGGCAGAAACCCCTAAAGGTCTTTGATAACATCCAGACCAAGGCTTGCTCTCAAATGCAGTCTATTTCCCATTCATCATTTACCATTTGTGTAGTTCCCATCAGCTGAAAGTGCCAGCTCTTTGGAATGCTCTGCTGCTCTTCCTCACAAAGGTGTAAAACCGAATGCCATGAACTTTGCTCCAGCCTTCATTTTCTAGGAAAGAAGGCTCTTCACTTTTTCAGGTGACACTGTTCCTTCTCCTGTTATTGACTAATAGTTTATTCAACAACAGAAATGCAAACTGGCTAGTTACATGTTAGATTAAATACAATTGTGTTCTTGTTTTTAGGACTAATAACTCTAACTCTGAAACATTTCTGTATTTTATGTTGCATTCCTGAGGTAAAACCACCTGCACAACAGATATAAGCAATTCTTTCTCCTCAAAGCTGCAAAAGTTAATGAAGGGTAACCATATCTTGTGAAGAGACCTCTATTTTTTACCTGCAAAAATCAGGTTATATAGTAAAATTTAATTAAATATATTTGAAATTTATATTAATTAGGTATATTTACCATGTGCTTCAAGTGTTGTGCCACCAAAGGACATTAGAGGAGCAGGGAGGTAGGCCAGGCTGCCAGGAGAGATGGTGATTGGGATATTCATTGGATGCAGCAAGATTAAAATGAAACCATTTTAGTTCAGTACAATCCAGAGTTCTTGCCAAATCTTGAAAAGAATAAATTGCAAGCTATCTTTTGGACACAAAATTAGCTGTAATCTGTCTTTAAGTTTTAAGATATCTGCACTATAAGAGGCATTTGAAGACATCTAGTTCTTTGTTTAAATATTTGCTATTTATTTTTCTCCTTTTGACTCAGGCCATACGGTACTTTGGGTACTTTTTCTAACTTTTTCTCCAACAGATTTCAAAACTCTTAACAACAAATCACTTCTCTGATAGCTTATTCAGATTTTTTTCTTCTGTTTCCTGTTGATGACATTTTTCACCACCAAGTTTTGTCTTTGAGAGCAGTGGTTTCTTTCCTCCAAACAATCTCCCTGATGTATTTTACTTTCTGTTGGGTAGTTTTGGCCAGAATTTGTGGGGCTTGCTGAATTTTCCTCTCAGCTATATTCAGCAGCACACTTATATGTCTTCTCATCCTCATTCTCTTTTGCTTTAAATTTGGCCATAGAATATAATTCTTCTTCATTTAAAGCTTTTTATTTTGATTCCCTAATCCATTCCTCCATCAGCTGATCAGGATTTCTTGAGATCTTTGAAGCTTTTGTTCTGTAGCAAATCTTTTGCTGAAGCTCATCATCTTTGACCTGATGATTAACTCACTTCTAGTGCCTGTGTCTTGTCTCTTTGTGCTGGGTCAACTCCTGTCTCTTCTTCTCTTCAGTTTCTTTCAAAAACCTTTTTTTAAAAGCCCATGAAGCCTTGCATCTGAGCAGATTATGGTTCAGGTCTGTAGTATCCTTCTCCATGATCTGCTTCTTTCTCAGATGTTTTTCATGGAAACATTTTCTGTACTCATCTTAGAGCTTTGATCTTTTAAGCTTTGCCTTGTGCTTTGTTTCTCTCTTTCTGTGCCAGTCTTTGTCATCTTATCTCTCTTAAGGCCATTTCTTTCAGCCTGGCCTCCAGAAAGTCACTGCCTGTTCACACTGTTGCCACTCCCCTGGGTTTTGCTCAGCAGCTGCCATTTCCCTTTCCCTTTCCCTTTCCCTTTCCCTTTCCCTTTCCCTTCCTTCCTTCCATCCATCCATCATCTGTAGGGCTTTGTGGGCTCAGACCTAGTGGTAGCCACAGCTGTGAGGGCTGCTGCAGCTTGACTCCAACAGCTTAAGGACCTGAAGAGGAATTTGCAACCTTAAATCCCTTTGTGAGCACAGCCTCTAATTGTGGTGAACAGTGCTTCCAACAAGGAGCTCTTGGACCATCTGCTGAGAAAGCTCACCATGGAGCTCAGCGCTGTACCGCAGAAGGCTGGTTGGCTTCTTTGCTTTGGAGTCGTGCTAGGGAGCAAAGTGCTGGGGGATCAGGTTCTTCAAGGCCGGTACCATTACAAGAGATTGCTGGGATTTACACCAGCAGAGGTACTTTTTAATCTCAGCATGTGCATTAAGCAGTATAATGAGGAGTATTGATCCACCCTGGAAGTTATGAAGATGTAGGTTGCTGTGACTATGTCTTTAATCAAAAATCAAGAGCCACAGTCTTCTCAGAGATGGTTTTCTCTTAAACCCCCACTGAAAGAAGCTGTGTTTTTGTTAGTCCTATATAGACTTTTAGCTGATATTAACAAGAAACATTTTATTTTCAATATTATTGTAATATAGGGATTTTAGCCAGTTTTTAATCTCTGAAAATCAAAGTATTGTATAAATTTTCTTAAATTTATTAACTTTACTTCCTTGCTTTCTCAACATAAGCTCTGTTTGGTGGCTGAGGAGTTGGACATGGAACATTGGACATGTTCTTAAATTTGTATTCAACATTAAATAAATATTGCATACTCTTTTGGATGCTTTGGTGTGAGTTTTCTTAGGTAATACTCCATTGTTTAAAATTCAGCTCAGAAATCTTGACTATTTCAATACTCTGGTACAGTTTCTTTTCACATGCAGTTTTTTTTAAATGTGAAAAAACTCCCTAAAACTGTGAGTGAACAATGATGGTGGCTTATCCCTCCATTTTATGTATATTTTCCCCTGTCCAGCAACAGATAGAATGTTTCATAATGAGAAGAAATCTAGTCCTCACAAGTAACAAGAGATAATTCAGTCCTGGGACTGTGTATTAGGCAGCTGCTAAACTTAACCTCAGATCAGAGAGCACACGGAGAATGATGCAAATGAAAGCAGACGGCCTTTTCAAACTATTTATCTCTGAATTCATAAAGTTGTGTGTGGAAATGCTATGTATGGATTTGAATTACAGAGGGACCAGTTGTGTCTTATGTAAAAATCATGTTGATGGAAACAAGGGGAAGAAAATACAGTGTTACTAATCCAAATGCTGTCAGTGTGTTGAAAATTGGAGCATCTTTATCCTGAAACAGCAACATTCCTTGTAGAAAAACAATTTCAATGAAAAGAAGATACTTATACCAATGCTATTAATTTTGTTCCTAAGGACCTCATACATCTCCCTAATGTGTAAAAAAATGCATTCATCTCAGTTTTAGAGATGAGGAACAGAAGAGGACAAATGAACACAGCAAACCTCTGCTGAGCAAAAAGAGATCCTGTCTTTTCTGACAGGTTAGCACCGATGTGCTCTTCCTCTCTGACGTGCTATCGAAAAGTGTGTATTTGTAACATAGTTTTGACATGTATAGCAACATAACTGCACCCTGAGTTACTTGCCATAGAAATGTTTGCATCATCAGTGATGGCACTTATTCAGAACTGAATTAGTCTCCTTTCTTCATGTTGTGGTGGGGAAATTTGACTTAAGGTTGACCTAAGATATACATATTTTCTCTGCACAATATTTTTGTCTGAAGTATTGAAGGATCAGCATTTTGCTGAAGATACACCTTAAAAAAAAAAAGTGTGAACATTAGTTCCTTGGTCCCTTACATCATTTAGAGGAGACAGCTTCAGAAGGGATGCTGGACTCACACAGAGTGACTTGGCCATTTGTGAGAGAGCATGAAAGCTCCTCTGCATCTCTTTCTTTAGCCATGATATATACTTCACTGATGTTGATATTTTGGCCAGAGTTTATGTGCCATATTCTTTCAGTAAACTACAACAGTACATGAAATAGGCAAGAACATGTTATTTGAAGGTGATATTAATGGTAGGAATAATATAATTTATATAATAGTAGCATTTATTAAGGCATGTAAAAGTGCCACTGTGCTGCCTATTTAGTCTCTTAGACTATAAAAGATCTTATGCTGATGATCAAAATGCACTCCTAAAAGTTCATCAAATCACTGTCTTTTTACTCTTCTTTTCTGTGGGCATGGCACCATATTATTGAGATGCAGAATAATTTGTGTAGTCAGTCATACAACAATGTCTGTGGGTACTTGAATATCAAAATATGTGTACAGATAAAGCACAAGTCTAAATAAGAACCAAAGACAAGTATTTTGTTATATTTCATTGCTTGCACCCAGGGTGGTTACATAAGTAGGGAGGTCAGGCTTCCTTCTCACCTGCTTGTGAGTTGCAGCCGTTCAAACTCACTTATCACTGAACAGCATTAGTAATATATAGTTATGAGGGCTAAAGGAGAAGTGGTTTATTGTTTCCTGCTGTCACTGTTTGCTACTCCTGCAATTTAGCTACAACCTTTGGCTGCTGATGTTCTGTGTTTGTTTTACAGGATCTGAAATAGAAGCGTGGGGTTCATAATTTGGGTTAAATGTAGCTGGCCATAAAACTTCACTGCGAAACCAGGCCATAGTTAGAATGCATCTTTCATGATGCAGTCAGATACAGTCAGTGGGGATGAAGGAGATAAGAAAATTAAAGACACTGAAATACTTTTTTTTTCCCATTTCTTTTCCTGAGGAAATAAATTAAGTATATGAAACAAAGGCTGTCTGCTATGAGAAACGCTGGAGGTGAAAGATTTCCCACATTCGGACCAAGGCAGAAGTTCAGGGTGGATTGCTTGTGTCACATGTAGTAAACAGCAGATGGCTGCAATCATAAGGGAAAAGAACATGTATTTGACAACCTTATATTAAAACTAAATAAACCAGTTCTTCAGCTGGCATAGAAAGGTGTCTGTCTATTGATTCTGACAGAGATTTACTGGTGTACATGTGGCTTGTCCTGAGAAAATGTTTATCTGAATATCAGTGGGTGGTAGGAGATTTTACACACAGAGATAGAGCTGATCAATACAATAAATATTTAACCTTCCACAGAATATTTGCAGCCTAGATGTTGGTTCAACTGAGGCCAGAGAAGAAGCTGACTTTGACACAGATCCCAGTGTCTGAGGGGTTTGAATCTGCTGTTATAAAGGCAGTCACTTGAAAGCTGTCCTATGTTAGCCCATCTGCTCAGAGAGAAGCCACCTACCAGAGCAAAATGAAACCTTTGCCCCTTGATGGTACACAGGTATGAACTGTGAAAGCAAATGTTCTCATTGCTGATGCTTACATTTGTTTTGACTATCTCAAGGTTCCAAAAAAAAAGATCAAAGTTTTGGAAGACAAGGCTGAAGGGTTCATGGAGCAGGAATTCCTGTTTCCTAGACCAAGCAGCTCAGCCCATGTGGGTTTTGCTATCACACCCACCTTTTTCCCTGGAAGCTGCCCGTGGAAGCAGGAGGCATTCTGGAAGGACTCCAGTAGGGAGCACTAGGAGGCTATTGCACATGCAGCTGCTGGGGAATTGCACTGAGATCAAACAGCTTGAGGATTAATTTGTTTCTGCTGTTTGGTCTTTTAAAGGTGACTGTATTAATCTAGAAAACAACAGTACCTTTTATGAGTGATCAAAGCTGTCATGTAAGAAATTGCAGGGAATTTAACATATTCCAGTTACCGCCATGCTGGGTCGGGCCACTTTCCTGAGAGAGGCACTTTAAATACAATTTCAGTTTGAGAGCACCCTATGATTGCAGCAGAATCGTTCATAACGTGATTGGGGTCAGAGATTTTATCTCAAAGTATGTCCTGCTAGTGACTGGATTTCATGTGTTATTGGTTGTGAGGAAGACTCTAATTGTGTTTCCTCGCTGTGTGGGGACTGGTTAACACAAAGAAATCTCGTCTCCTTTTGTGTTGTGCTCAGCCCAGCAGTTACTTTTGTTCTAAATTGGGTCTGGCAGCCTCTAGGGTGGATGATTGACATGTCAATGTGCTAACAGAAGCCAGAACCAATTCTCTTGTCTGACACCTCCTTTCCTCCTCCGAATATTAATGATGAGTGACCCAGCTGAATGAATGAAAAGTGCACACATCCCTTGTGGCTCCGTGCAGATGCTCAGAGACGACAGCAGGATTTGCCCAGGAGAGGACACAAGCCCATAAAGCCATCTGGTATTATGTAGTGAGCTTAATGTGTTCATTGACTTGGCCAAATGTTTGGTAAATCAAAAGTTGACAGGGAAGGATTCATAATATTTATGCTTAAAATGCAGTCAAAACATCACAGAGAAAAATAGGAGTCCTAGATGAATTCCTAGAAAAACAGAAAGAAGTACAGCTCAGATTTTGAGCTGGGAAGATGGGCAAGGAAAATATAAAAACGTTTTAGTTAAATATGAGTCACAAAGCAGTGATTTGCTCTAAAAGTGCCTTCAGTTACCCTGTGACTGATTTCAGATAACACAGGTTATTGATGATCACCACAGGCTTTTATAGTACAATTTCTCAAAATGTCCAAATGAGCCAGCCTTGGAAGCCATTTTGCAGTCACTTGCTATTTATCAGTTCATTATTCTGATTTGGTTGAATCAAATAATCTGCTCTTTCTTTGTCTGGATTATGTAATATTTATTGCTATATTACAGACTGAGACTATTAAATGTGTAGTCAGACTGTTAAGACTAGGTGGTATAATACATAACCAAGGAATATATTTCTTTATTTAATCATGTAAATTTTATTTATTTTTTTCAATGAAACAGATTCCCTTTTGTAGTCTATGATTGAAGATTTTCCATGTAAATGTTTCTTTTATCTCTGGTATCTCAGCCAGCAATTCTGCCCCAGTAGGTGACCAGAAAAAATCCCTATTAACATGCAACAGACTTTTTCTCTTTGTGAGGTTTAGATCTGGTTCAAAGACAAAAAAAATCTTTTCTCACTCAATTTGGCATATAATATTTTTTATCTCCACTACAGTAAAAGTGCAACCCATTTTCACCTTCAGCGCCTTCCTCATCTTTTGAAGATGCTGCAGTTGAATACCCTTTGTATTTTCACAATATCCTAAAGATTGGCAATTCTTTTGCATCCATACAGGAGATTCTTGTATCCTTGAGTTGAGCAGAGCAACTTTTGCAAAGATTATTGCAAACCTTTTCCCTAATCACTTTCTCTATTTTCTTTTATACTGTATGACAGCCCAGTCAGATTCACCTGGTTGCTGTGAAACCATTTTGTCTTGCTCTTCAAATCCTTTTGTGTGACCCCACTTGATTACCTAATTATGTTATTTTCCATCTTCCACATTTTTCCTATCAGCCAAAGGCCTTTGCAGTTTACTTTTATTTCTCAGCTGCTGATGTTGCTCCCATTTTTACTTTGCAAGCCATATATCTCGCCTCATTTTGCTGTCTAAAACCTATATGTCTAATTTAAACCACATCTTTCAGTTCCCCTACAGTTAGTGGAGAGAAAGGATACCTTCAGAGCACATTTATTTTGTCTCAGTCTAAGATAAACACCTAAGTTCATTGGGATGAATCGCCCTCTGGGTATTCTTTCCATACACAGGAAATCTAGATATCCAGTTTGGTTCGAACCTTAGGAAGTAGGGAAAATGAATCCCTGTTTTAATCAGTTTGCCCAGAGTTTTCCCAAGTGCCTTATTCCCTTCTGCCTCAGTACCTTAATCCCCTCCCTGGAATCCATTTGATACCATTTTCTCGAACTAAGTGTGCTATTAAAATTTAAGCCTTCAAGAAAATATGTAAACTGTTATTGTAAACATCTACTTAGGAAAAGAAAAAAAGAAAAAAAGTGTAATTTTAAAATAATTTTTTGTTGACTTCACAATGTTTCATACTGAAATTTTGTTTGTGGGGCATTGGGGTATTGCCATATTTCTGTGAGAGAGTGCCTTTCTGCTCTTGTTGTACAAAGGCTTTATTAGCAGAAGGGTGTTCAAGCTTACAAATTAAACCAGCAATTTGCAACAGAAGCCTGAGTAACACCTGTTACAACAGTCCCCCAGAGATGGGGTACACTGACGGCCAGCACTGTCACATACAGACTGATGATTCTGGCCTGAGTATTTAAATACAGCATGGAAAATTTTTTTTTTTTATAAGTATCTGTTTAAACAGAACCCTTTCACTACATTACAGTAGTAAAATCAATAATTTTAAAAAACTGCCTGTAACATTTGGTTTAATATTATTTTAGAAAAAAAATCTGACAATAGATTTTAAGTTAAAAAAATTCTTTACTCTTGCATCTTAAAAAAAGCCAAGTAGTTAATTTCTAAACAATTACAACGAGAATCACCCTGGGATGAGACCTTTGAACGACAAAATTCACCTGCAAGTGCTTTTATTAATTTTTTCTTTTTTCTATGTAAATTAATAACTAAATAATTGTGCCACAGAAATAGTAGGTCCAAGGTTCATAAAGAAAGTAGAGCTACACTTCACAGATTTCTGACAACTCAATGATCAGTGTCACTGAAAAGCAAGAATGAACTTTTCATCTGTTGTTTGCAGATATATGGGTTGTGCCCTCCAATCTGAAGCAAGATAAGATGATGATATCTTTAAATGACAAAATAATACAGAAATTCTTTTGTTAATATAGCTTCTTCTACTAGAATTAAAATATATATGATAATTATCTTATTCCAAAGGGCATTAACTTGCTTCAGGAAAAATGTTTAGTCTCTCTTGTACATACCAGTTTCAGCTTTGAAACTCACAGAAAGGCCTTAATTTCATAGAATCACAGAATGGTTTGGCTTGGAATGGACATTGGAGATCATTTGGTTCTAATCCCCACTGCCATGGGCAGGGACACCTACTAGACCAGATTGCTCAGAGCCCTGTCCAACCTGGCTCTAAACACTCCCAGGGATGGGGCATCCACAACTTCTCTGGGGAACCCGTTCCAGTGCTTCACCACCCTCACAGCAAATAATTTCTTTCTAGTGCCTAATCTAAATATAATCACTTTCAGTCTGAGGCAATTCCCCTTATCCCATCACTGCCTGTCCTTGGGAAAAGTCCCTCTCCACCTCTCCTGCAGACCACTTAGGTATTGGAAGGCTGCTCTAAGGGCTCCCTGGACAGTGAGTAGGTTCTCTGTAGGCTCTGCCTCCACAATGTTCAGCCAAAGTAATTCTGGTGCTGGAAACTGAATAGAGATCCCTGAGTTTTCTCACACTCATGTGGACAAATTCTGACTGAAAGAGCAAAGTGGGTGTGTGTACATATCAATTCTTCTGGGTAAGCCACTCTTGAAAATGAAATACAAACAAAAAACCTGGCAGGAGAACAAAGTTCAGGCTGGGAAAGCTTTTCTCACAACAGAAAGTCCAGACCCCTCCAACAAAGAGTGTTAGTATCAGATTAGTGCCAAATTATTGAAGACTCAGCTGCATTGTTCCCCTATTAAATGCTGAGAGAATTTGTCCTATAGGGTTAGATTTAGGGAGGGGTGGGAGTGGGGACAGGCCGAGTTTCCAGCTGCCATGGCCCAAGCAGAGAACCTGTGCAGGTGGGGAAGGTCTCAGCTGAATGGTAGGATGCATGCTGATTGCTGATGCATTTACACCGTGGGAGGCATCCCTGTATCTCTGGGATGTTTAGAATATGATACTAGGTTGTTTATTGTCCACTGCCAGGGGAGACAAAGAATACCTGTTGCAATAGAGAGAGAGGGATGCCCCCCAGGATGGAATTAAGAGAGTTGCAATTGGTCTGAACCACCAGAGAAGGGGTTTCTCTTCTATTAAAAGAGATCTTAATTTTAAATTACTAAGCTTGGTCTGCTAAATTTTCCCCTCAAACATATGACTGTGAGAGCAGGAGGAGCAGTGCAGGAATACAGCTTGGGAGCAGACAGGGATGTAGCTTTGGCCATGGCTCTGCATGTCTGCTCACAATGAACTTTGAGACCTGTGGGAAGCCTTCCCATGCCACTAGGATGCTCACTGCTCTGAGGAGACTGCCTTTCATAGGCTTCTGAGGGGGAACAGGGGTCTGTATGTGCCATGCCTAAAGCCAAGGGAGTTAGAACAATTCCATTCGAATATGGGTAAAGGACACAAATCCAGGAAAGGAAAAATGAGCAAGTATGCATTACATAGGCTAGAGAGAACTGCTTCTTCCATACAATTTTCTTCCACTCAGTAAATGTTAATTAGGTTTTGATGTGGGGCCCTTTCAGGATATGAATGAATATATTAGCCATTGACAGCTATGAACAGACTATTTGGAGTTATAAATGGAAATAATTTATTTACTGGCATGATGAAACCTGGAAACCTTTGGTGAAAGACAGCAATTAAGGGACACAGCAATAAAACTGGCAGAGGGAAGGAAAGAAGAAATATTACTGAAAAAAGGGCTTTTTGTTCTACATTTCAAAAGGAGTAAACATGAATGATAAAGCATGCAGCATGGATTGAAGGGAGATAAGGAGCTGCATCAGCACCAACTGGTGCTGCACATACGCTCCTGTGGCATCTGATGGGGCTGAGTTTGTGTAACTGCACAGCAGACCCAGGGACCAGACAGGGGAAGGAAAGCAATCCCTTTATCAGCTGGGCACACCACAAACTCTGGCTTTCCAGTTTCTCCTGCAGGTTAAGTAAGAGTAATGAGAGCTTATAGGTGCCTTGATTAGACACAAGGCCAAGCATTATCCTTTCCCTGGCACAATTAACCTTTCCAATGAAGAAGTGGTTCTGCCTTAGCTTACCTAAGTGGGTTGCTTTTATTTACAACTAAAGTCAATACAAGAACCACTGTGAACATTTATACTCAGATGGAAAACAGATTATTTCAAATGTTTAATTTATGTTTATTTCTAAGTAGAAGAAATCCTACTTCAACCAAAAAAACTCTCAACTCCTACCTAAGTAATGAACAAAAACTGCTTAAAAAAGCTTTTTTAAAATTTTTTGTTAAGCTGGTGTAATACTGGGAACAGATAGGGTCTCATTCAAGGGAGCAATGTCTCAATTTTATAAGTGTCCTCATGCTAGCAAAATTCTTAACAATAAATTACTCAGAATATAAGTTCTGCTTGAGTAATGTTTATAGAAGCAGGCTCTGGGTTCCTTTGCTGACTGTGCTAACAAGAGTGTCAGCTGTGATTTTGCTTCTTGTGATATGGATTAGATCCAAGCTGAATCTGACTTTTTTCCAAGTCAATTATGAATTATCTGAGAACCAAAGGAGCCAAATGAAATTGCCCTGAACTTGAAAAAGAAATTAAATTTCTTGTACACTCCAGAAAGAAGCGAATCTTGCTATTTTTAAGAGGTAGGAAACAAATTTATTTTGTGGCTCAGAGTGTTTGTAAGAAGATGCTCAGATTTTTTGTTGAAGAAGAGTCAGTTAAATAAAGAGAAATAGAAGCAGAGAGGAAGAAAATGTGCAACCAAAAAATTTCATAGGCCAATTATTGTGTAACATTTCAGGCCATGCACTACAAGCATGTTTCTTTAGGCAAATACAAAGCCCAAGGAACAAATCAGCAGTGCCCAGAAAATGGTATCTTGGGACCTGGATGTATGAAACAAGTGTGCAGCTTGGGTTTACCATAGATGAGGAAACCAACTTCTGATTCCTTCCCAGCTCTAATTTACTCTGTGTCACACCACTTTCCTACCTCAGGTTTTACTATCAGTACAACTGGAATAAATGAAGTGTAAGGCTAAATGTTAATAGATTTGAAGCACATGCATCTCTGACTAAAATAATTTTAATCTAACCTAGCTACATGGGCAGAGTGACATAAAACAACAACAGATGTCTTCATCCCACCCATAGTGCCATTTTCATTGTCTGCTGCTCTGCCACTACAAAGCAGGTGAAGTATTCTACACTACTTTCTATTCTGAACACGGGCTAAATGACTGAAAACTTGTTGAGAGATCTGCCAATGAATTGTATTGTGTTAACAATTTTTTTTTTACATCCACAAAAATAAAAATCCAGTTGTAGCAAGAGCTGAGAATAAATGATAATCCATCCTAGCTGAAGGCAGTGATAAAATGCCCTTGGAACTTTACTGGGTGAAATTTTTATTTTAAAATATTTTTAATTAATTTGGTTTTGGTTTTGTTCTTTTAGTGGAACAAAAATTAAAGAGAAATAAAAAAATTATATTTCTCCTCCTGCAGTTTAATTTATGAATCCATTAAATCTGGTTACCTTCATTTTATTTCTTTCATATGATACTTATGCAGAGTTTTATTGATCATCTTTTTACCAACCTCTCTGTATTTTACTGGGAATAGATCTGCTTCTAAATCAGGCAGATATTGCAACTGTCATCAAATACTTAATGATTTTTCTTATCCTTGTGTCTTAAAATAATTCTGAAAAAAATATTTATGTATCCATTAATACATTATTGTTTGTTCAGTGGCAAATGAAACTTCAAATAATGCAAGTGAGGCAGAATATTGAGAAATTTTAAAAACTGTAATTTTTCACAAGTTGAATTACTAAACTGTTATTTTATAAATCTGTATTTATTAAAATTCCCCCTGTCCTTGCGTGTTGGGCTATGATACACATTTTTCTCCTCCTTTGTTATGCACAAAATGTCATTGAAGTTTATTATGATTTAAATTTTGGTTTTATCATGAAGAAATTATTGCTTTATTTCCCTTTTGGTCTTCATATAATCATCTTTTCTTCTTATCAGACTTGCCATTATTAATGGAAAATTTTATTTCCATTTTCCATTGAAATAAATGGAATAATGGATCCATTAAGCAGTTTATGTCACATGAAATGTGACAGAAAATACAGTTCAGGAAGGCTGCATTAAGCTAAACTACCTCTGTCCACTGATGCTTCCTAGTAATAGATATTAATTTCCAAATTCATTCTTTGCATTAAAAAAGAACTAATTATGCCAGTAATATCCAGATAAAATTGCCAAGATTATGGCAGTGATCCTGCTATTATAAGAGAGGAAGGCAATACAGACCAGCAGCAGTAGCAGCATTGATTTATGTGGAGATACCAACTTTCTTTTCAGCATAGTATGTTGTGAAGTAAAGCCAGTTTTCACATCCCCAGACTCAGTCAATTCTACCATTGAAATGGATTTTACGTCTGGGTCATTCAAGACACCCTTTTGATTTCCTTGGAAAGTGAGAAGTTTAAGAATAAAAGATTATTTCACTTCAGAATACAAGAACTTTTGCCTGTTAAAAAGGATGAGACATCTGTGTGAGGTGGGATCAAATCCTTATTTCTATTCTGAGTGAAAGAGCCCATAAATAAGGATGGATTCCTCTTGGGCTAAAATTCTTTTATTTTTTATAGATATAGATCTAGATATCTAGATATCTATCTTTAATGTCATCAGTTTCTGAGTGAGGGAGTCTGAGAGACAGAAAAACACAGCATGAAGTCTCCTACATTCCTGTTCCATTTGGGAGCAATGAACATAGCATGACACCTTGTAAGTTTTTCTGTAGAGTATCTGAGTCCCAGTAATGTGATGATCAATTTATCGAAGCAGAGAAGACCCCCTGCATGGGCTTGTGCTGTTTAGTCCTCATTCTGTCGAGATGTTTGTGTAATGATTTTCGGCTGAACTTGTTCAGTGGACAAATTTTACACACAGGCTCACATTGTTTGTGCTCTCCCCTTCTAAACCAAAAGGCAGATGGTAGCCAAAAAGATACCCAGAAGAAGCAACCAAAGGCAGAGCCTGGCAACCTTGTCTAAGATTTATGGAGGATGAGGACAGTAATGCTGTGAGATGAATGACCCCACAGCAATAATTATTTGGCTCCTAAAGTGAGCCTTAAAAGGTGTGGACAAACACTGTTATTGTTTTTCAAGAGGAAGCCAAAGAACACAGTGGGGACCCACAGTAGCTGTTGTTCCTTTCCCCCTGGGCTGCACACAAGAAATCCTGAATATACACCTTCCTCTTGACACATTCCTCTTGATTCTTGTGAGTGTTTTGGCTTGAGAAGATGAGCAAGTGCCACCTGTGACAGATATCACTTCTCCTGCCATAAGGTCTCACCCTGAGTATTGTTACATTAACTGCTGAAACAACCATGAACATAACCTAGACAAACAGTCCATGGCAAGGCAAATGTGAGGAGGTCTTGCTCCAAACACAAGGAATTACTTCAGAGCAATTTTATGGCATTTCTTTATTTCATTTTGGATCTGAACAGGGTGAAGTTTTTTACTTGCATTTTTTGAAAGCAGTCGTCAACAGAGAACTGCTAAGAATGTGAATGTGGAAAAGTAACGCTTGGGAAAGTCAGAAGCAACTGTAGCAGCTACTGAGCTTCATTAGTGCTTCAAAAATGGCTGCTCTCACTACTGGGCAGTGACAGATACTTTTTAGTTCATTTGCATGTCTTTGTCTTTCAACTTGATTCCAAAATTTTCTTGAAAGCTGTCACTCATGGTTTTTGGCAGCACAGTGCTAAACAAGAGACTGTACAGGATAACCCTTGTAAATTATTAGATTGTATGTGTTCACTGATTGAACATTAATTGAATATTACAACTATACTTTTGGTTAGGTCAAAGTCAAAATTGAAGTTAGTAACAGGGTGTTAGGAGCAAGAACAGAAGGATGGTTGGATGGATGGATGGATGGATGGATGGATGGATGGATGGATGGATGGATGGTTGGATGGATGGATGGATGGACGGATGGATGGATGGATGCTTTTTCATGATACAGCAGGAAAGAGTAAAACACATCTTAATCCTGTTTTTGCTATTAGACTTTTCTGTGCTTTTTCCTATCCAGTGCCCATTTTTTTTTCCCAAACACGGTCAATCCTTTTTGCTTCATTGTTTTCCCCTGCAAGTATTCAAGTTTACGCTAACAAGGGACCTAGAGAATTTCTGCATCTCTTGATTCAGGAGTTGCTGTCTGAAGCCCTATTTCTAAATCCAAGATTTACTTTCATTCTCTGTCAGACAGTGTTGATTACCGAGTTAGAGAAATTGATTCACGAGGAAAGGTTAAGGAGCTAAATACAAATAGCTTGGCTGCACGATGACTAAGACAGATGGGAACATCGTAATAGGCTGCAGAGTACGATTGCACTGAGAAGGAAGGGCCTCTGGGGGAAGGCATAAAACATAATCTGGCTCATTTTGAGTCTTCCAATTGTCACCAGAACCATTATGGTGAAAAGGGAAGCAGGTGGCTGCTTTACATACTGTTCTGAATTTAAACAAGTCTCAGCAGAAGCACTCAGTTAGTTATGGGCTATCACAAGAGTGCAATATTTACTCTGCTCCTTTAGATCAAAGCTCTGTCCAGCTTCAAATCCTGACTCCTTCAATACCATGAATCTGATGCTCTGGAGCAGAGCAAATGTGCAGGGTTCCTCCCCTTGGTCTTCCCCCAGTTCCCAGCCATTTGTGGCATAGGGTTTTTTTCTTGAGGTTTTATTAAGACCATTACATTTAACAACTATAAATTAACCCAGCCCTCCATTATTCCTCTACTTTTAAGCCCATTATTATTTTTGACACTGAAAGTGATTTCCCCAGTTTAGTTATGCATGAAATGCAGCTGTTGTCTAATCAGTAGATTGTGTGTTCTTGGCTGTTACTTTGAAAGATTCAATGGTTGTTTTTTCAGATTTAGAGAAAAAAAGGGTTTATTTCACTTGCCTTTTTTCTAGTCTGTGTGGTCATGGTCTTGTTTGTGGCTTGTTTCCTTTTTTTGTCCCCTTTTAAAAAATCAACTATGTATTTTTATTATATTGTATATCTGGGCTGTACCCAGTGTTCAAGATGTGAGGCTGTCATAAACTGTGATCCTCTTATTTGTGGATTTTTTGACTGCTGCTGAGTAGGGATGACATTCACAGTGCTATACTGTGACACAGCATCTCTTTCCTACATAGTGGTAATAAATCATATTGTGTTTGTGTCACTGTGGTTGTTTTGTCCCAGGTGTTTTACCTTGAAGCACTGAATATTGAAAATGGGTTATTTTCTCTCCCAGGCTAAAATTTGGAGATGTGCAGCAGGGGGAGATAACTCTTTTACTTCTCTGTCACCAAGTATAAGAAAAAATATTTTTCTTTCCTTGTACAAAGTTAAGCTTTCATGGAGATGGTGGATTTTAAAATTTTTGGACAGGCAAGAATTCTTATTGTCAATGCTCTTTCTCTGTGTGCAACAGCTTGCTGCTTTCAGGACCAGTTGTAGTGTGAGAAAGATGAAGAGTGGAGGATTTGTATGGGAGGAAAAGAGGGAGGGAGGGAACAGATTTGCAGAGGGGAAGACAACAGAGAAAAGGCAAGTCCACTGCAGCAATGCTTTTGGTAAATATCTACAGGTTATTTTGGACCATGTGGGATGCACAGGGCATTGATAGGGTTAGAAGCTATTCAGCACAGATATAAAAACAAAGTTCAATTAAACCCATGTACAAGTTGCCAAAGTTTACAAGGAGCTTTGTCAATCAGTGCACAAACCTTTATTTTGTAGTGAATATAACTTTAACCTACAGAGTAGCATAGGTGACTTCTAAAATCTCTCTGATAAAACCTCCTTGAAACTGAAAGGACTCCAAGTAGCAGTTACATCAATACCTTCCTAAAGAAGCAGAACCTGTAGAAGAACATGTTCTCACTAAAAATAAACAGTTGCTGTTCAAAGATATTCACAAGATTAGGAGAATACAGGAATCTGAGAAAAAGTGCATTAGTATTCATATGTAGTTTGTGCTATTCAGTAGCTGCCATATTGTATGTAAAAAGTGATGTTCAAGCAATTAACATATTAATGCTAACATCTCAAACTATAATTTAACTGAAGCTTTATGGCTGAGACACAATAAAGATAAGAAATTGTCAGGCACTCACTGTTCTTTAGGAAATGTAAAAAAGAGAATGTAACTTGAATATATCATGGTACTCATTTCACTTTATAATCTTCAGAGGCTTTCCAGAAAAAAACCCTAAAATATCTGTATTTTGATCTTCACATATGTAAAAGAATATCTCCTATTGTTATGATTGTGAGCTGGAAAGCTGTACCTGGATGAAAAAGATTTCCCTAAGTAAAAACAAAACACTGCCTAGTGTACTAAGATGTGAAATTGTTCATGAAAAGCACTTTTCATATGAAATCCTAATTATAAATTACAATTTTCAACAAAATCATGACATGAATTTAAACACACAGTCAAAATAATGCTGTTTCATTGATAATACTATGGTGGACATTGTGTGTAATGTTTTCAAAGCCACTGACAAGCAACTCTCAGTAGTTAAGTAAAAACTAATAGAATTGCACCTTCATATGCATGAAATATATTAAAAATATGGATTTTATCCAAGCATTTTGACATCTATTTTTAATGAACTCCCCCCCCCCAGTGCAAAAGAGACATTTGTAACCTAAAAAAACCCTCAACCTACCAAGCATTTAGTTGCAGGGTATCAACTGCCACTTATGACAAACTGCTTTCTCTACATCTCTGTTTTCCTGTAATCAAATTACAAATGGAAGTCATGTTTTTTTTCAAATATGTCATTGGATTCAGGGAGATCCACTGTAATTTGATATGCTCTAAATTTCTGTGCTTTCTTTCACTATCTAGCCTAGTGAAGAAAAAGATAAATGTTACATAATTTCCAAATTTTTTCTTTACTTTAGAAGGAAATTTATCTCTACAGACCAGAATGTCTTTAGTATTATGATTTTGATTTGGAATGGTGAATTAAGACACTGATGAATATGAACCCTTTTTTACATGAAGGAAAAGATGCATGAGCTATTTTTCTGTTTTGCTCTATGGGAACAATTCCAAGCTCTCCTGGTTCATATACAGCACTGTAAAATAAGACTGTTTGAATACAGAATGCAATTGCTTTCCTTTTGCAGTATTTTTTTTTTTTGTGGTGTCCCTCATTGTCAGGATTCATGGACTTCATGATAAAGAAAAAAGAAAAGCTAAATATTATTTTGTAACTTCCATTTTAAAACCACTTATACTTTTATACAATGCTTCAGAAGGAAGATGAATGGAGCTGCCTTCTAAATAATGTCTCTTGCATGTCCCTGGAACTAGAAGAAATGCTGAATTACAAGTGATGTTGGGACACATTTGTGCATACCATATACATGATTGGCTTAACTGTTTAACTTATGATTTTTTTTAATGTCCTTACTAATTCTTTTCTGTTTGACAGAATATCAGCCAATAAATGAGGTCAAAGAAATCAATTATCCACTGTATCACCACAGTATTTTGTGCATTTACTTTTTGCTCTAGACAAAGTCATGTGCTGTTTTAATTCTTTTTTTTGTGCATCAGGCTTACATTACCCATCTTTGCAGCCAGTCCCCTAAAAGTGTAGCCTGTTTGTCATCTCTCATTTGCACTGACAATGTCAACAACTGCTTTTGCTGAACCCACAGTCACAGCCTCCATTAACTTGTATTTTAATTTTACTGACAAGTATCTTGTGCTGCCCTCTTTCTTGGGATAATACAATTTTTAGATTACCTCGGGATTTTTAAAGATTATTTTTTCCAGATCTATGTGCAAAGCATCTTCATTGTTCTTTTTCAGTCTCTCTTTTGCATGTGGTGACTACCAAAGCCTACAAGAATATTTAAGCCACTTCCAGATTTTTCCATTGACCTTTGCATTGAAATGTTAAATGTCTTTGCAAGGCTCAAAACACCAGCCTGACTGACAATTGCAAACAAAAATCAGAGTAAGAGCAAAGTGACTTTATGAACAAAACACAAAATTGCAGTAAGAGCAAGGGCTGGTGAATGGATTGGATGAGACTGAGAGAGCCAAGGGGAAGTACCTTGGAGCACTGCTTTTAAAGCCAAGTTGTCGGTTGTGTTCAGTTTTCAGTGAAATCTGGGGAATTCAAAGGAGAGCGTGCTGCTGGCATATTGACCTGAGGGCTGGCTCAGCCAAACCACCCTCGAGCTCTCAGGATCTCATTTAATAACTTATAGGACTAAAAAGCACTAGCTGGGACAAAAAGCACGTGTCTGTAAGAAAAGATGTTTGCTTGTTCTTTCCAGGACCTTCTCATGCTTAAAGACAAGCACTGTTTTCAGTGTCCAGCTTTACTGCAAGCAAGGCCAGACAGATCCACTTTGGCTCAGGGAACAATAATTACTTTTTCTACCATAAAAGCAGTTCATTCAGCTCCCTTTTCCTGAGATACAGAGGAGCAGTTTTTCTCTGTACAATTAAAGGGAACTTACTTGTCTGTATGTAAATGCACTGGATTTTTCACTGAAGCTTCTTTTCAAAGAAGCACTTGCTGCAAACGAAAATCATTAGTGTTCACAATATCTAAAAGGATCAATAAGGATTTGGATTTTGAATATATTTTTCTGGTTGCTATTGAAGCTGCATGCAATGTTCATAACTTGAAGTAAAAGATCCTGACAGTTATTTTGGTAGTCATGGAAGACCAAGGACAAGAAGTGAGCTGGTAAAGGGGCAAGTGATGCATACTGGGATCAGAGAGTGGGAGAGCAGAAAATGCGCTATACAGCTGTTGGATGGATGGCATCATGGTTGGGAACGATCATCAGCAACTGGTAAGGCAAAGGAACAAAGAAACAATAAAAACTAAAGACCAGGAGACCGTGCAAAGGCTGATTAAACTTTTGTGGGTTTTCTGCCTTCTAAAGGGTAAAGGTGTAAGCAGGCAGTGTCCCGTGGAATGTATATTTGGGGAGTGAACAAGCTGCGGCTGGACTCCAACAAGCTACTGGCATTTTGGCTGGGGTTTTCCAGTTCTCAGAGGCCACAGGGACAGGGTCTGTCCTGAGAACCCACAGCCAGGTGCTCTGGCTGGTCCATGAAGTAGTGGTGGCCTGGGCCACCTGTGTATCTGGATCTCTTGGCAGCAGTGTTGTAAAGGACCTAGAGCTGATCCCAACCGTATCACCTTACACCATACAATTGGTGAAATATTTTATAGATCAATCCCTCCATCCATTGCTTGATACTTAAAGGGCATCTCTGATGACTTCAGTAGTGCCATAGTCATGCTGCAGGTTTGAAAAGGGAAATGGTATAGGAGCTACATCTGAACTGGGAGCATCAATGCTCTGTAGAAAACTATGTATTGTTAGACTTCTCAACTTCCAGGCTGAGGGCCATGGGCACTGCACACTTTTATCTCCAGTCTTGTGTACTCTCTCAGATGCAACTTTTTATAAGCATCCAACTTACTCAAGAATCCATATTCCACTCACTTTGAAGTGCCTGGAGTACCTGCCTGTGTTATTTCCTTGATAGCAGGAAGAACAGGAAGAGAAGGGGCAGCAGTAGCTATGACTCTCAGGAGGGGATTGTTATTACATTCTCTGAATGTTTAAGTAATCAAATAACCATTGTGATCAGTTAAAAAAATATATAAAAACCCCTCTTGCCTTCAGGAAAATAATGTTCAACTTTCATTTCCTCCAGAGACAAATATCTGTTCAGAAGAGCAGAAGATAGAATGGAATGAACCAGGTTACTGTAAGACTGTGGGGCTGTCACCATGTAATTATAGATATTGTTGCAAAAGCTGGAATATTAAATCTCACTGGGTGGAGAGATGGATGCAGTCCAAGGGCAACCTAGAGGGAAATAAGACTGAACTAATGAAAGTCTGCTCTCTCAGTAGTATGTAAAGAATGTGTCCAATATTGTGCTCACTAAAATAGTGTCTCTGGCCAATGTGAGAATAATCATAGGTAGAAATTACACTTCCTTCCAAAAATCACATGAAGAAGAATAAAAATCGTCTGAGAAAATGTGATCTGTAGATTTCAGCAAGCTGTCTCACTCTTAATGACATTTAAGTATCTTCTGAAATTTCCTGACATAATGAGATTTTAGACTGGGTTAGAGGATGTCTTTATTTCCTTGAATTCTGTGGAACTGCTGATTGCCTTTTGATTTTCTTCCCTGTTCATATTTGGTTTTGTGGAGGTTCTTTATTGAAGTTGTTAAAAGAATATATTAGACTACATCTCTTTTGACAGAGCTATGAAATATACTTTCTTTGAAAAATTTAACTGAAGTTTACTCAGGTGAAATAACCCCTGAGGATTATCCCTTCACTTTTCAAGATAAGACTAGAACAGTAAATTTTATGATTCTCCTTAGGAAATAGAACTTGTGGGAATTACTATCATCCTAAAGCAAAGATCACAGAATCACAGAATAACTGAGATTGGAAGGGACTTTTGGATATCATCTACCCCAGCTCCTTGGCTCAGAACAGGACTGGATAGACCACAATGCTCAGGACCCCTTTATAAATACCTGCTGACTATGCTGAATCACCTTCACTATATTTGGAAATTATTTCAGGATTAGTTGCTCCAGCACCTTCCCCAGGTGAGAGGTGATGCTAAAAAACCTTTAGTTCCCATAATCCTTCTTCTTGCTCTGCTTGAAGACAGAAGTGACATATTCTTTCTTCCACTTCTCAGGAAGCCTCTCCCAGTTGCTGTGGTGGCCTCTTGGTGTCATCTGCCACCTCCCTCAGTGTTCATGGGAGAATGGACTTGTACATGTTCAGTATTGTCCAAATGTTCCCTAACCTAGTCCTCTCCCATCAAGAGCAGTTCTGCCTTTTTTTACCTCAGGAATAAGATAACTTTGATTCTGGCACTATTCAGCTGTATCACAGATATGCTTTGCTTGCACCTTAGTAACTCTTATTGCAACAGTGTGCATATTTAGCCCACTCTGACACAGGTTTTCATCCTGTAGGCTGGCATGGGTTACGGATAACATCTATTTTCATATTCACACATGTAGACTAGACTGATGAAAAAAAAAAGAAAGAAAAATACTGAAAACAGGAAAAGAACCTTAGTATTTTCCCCACAAGGTTTAGAAGTGAGTTAATAAGACGCTAGTTAGGTGCATGTCTACATTGTTGATAAAGGAAATGGCCAAAAAGCTGTATCAAATTGGCCTAGCTTGAGAAAAAAAATTCAGGGTCATGGTCTCATCTAGAGGCAAATACTTATACGACAGGATAATGAGGCGTCTAATTTCTTGGACATCTGAGCAGAATTAATAAGCTTGAACTATTTGTTCAATGCCATTTGGTGACTTCCTGGACCAATCTATAAAAATGTCTTGGTTATTTGCCACTAGTCATATAAGTGTGTCTATTCATCTTACTGAAAATGTTTTGGTGAATTATGCTTTGTCTCATTGGGTGCCACTGTTCACTACACCACTGTACCATGCTATTGAGTGAAAAAAGAAACTTCAGCCCCTCTTGAAAAAAACTTTTAGCATTCTCTTTGTCATATTTTTTTATACACTTACCCATACCACCTTATCCTTCCTCACTACATTACCATTTATTTCCATTTATTTCCATAATGCATAGGTGAAATATACTGCTCCATTTCTTTTTTTTTTTTCTGCCTTTAAAGTAGTGTGTGCTGAGAAAAATCCCAAGAATCCTATAAAAATTAAGATTGTTACAGTGGGTCCCTTCCAAATGTTCTGGAGCTAAGGATAACCTACAGTTTGCCTACTGGCAACAATACTACAAGAGAAAGATTTCAAGTACATTATAGGACATGAATTATATATATAATCTAAAAGTCTAGAAGTATTAAAAAATAAAAAAAAACCACAAAAACAAACAAAAAGCCCCAAAACACTTAACTAGTTTGTATCCTTTCAGGGAGGATTTTCCAAGGAAAGTTAATTTCTCTGCACAGAGAAAGAGCCTAACTCCTCATGATGCCCAAGAAATTCTCCTCCCTCAGTTTTCCCTCTACTTCTGTAATCTAGCTGTGCTAAAGGACACCTACAAGAGTCAAGTGTCAGCTTGAGACCAGCTAGCATAAAAAACATTGAAATGGAAAAGTGCAGTTTTGCAATTAATCTTAAGTCTCTCCTTTTGCGTTGTCTCCTACATTTCTCTTTCTATAATTCTGCTTGTATTATTCTGACAAGGACTTCTGTAAACTCCCAAGATGCCAACCTGAAGCTGACAAGAATGGTGGCAAAAATACCTAAAGCACAAATTCTTTTGACAGACTAACAGGAGTCTCTTGTCTGCCAGAATCACCTTTCATTTCTTCTGCTTTGCCCTCTGCAGACACCTCAGCAACAGCCTGAGGGTGTCAGGCATAATTCTGCAAGGACACGGAGAAGAAAAAGAAAATGCCAAGTGTCAAGTCTATCCCATGACCTCTCGCTACTATATAAACTGAAAAGAGAAATCATGGGAAAGTGGCCCGTTAGCTCCTCAAGTCTTGACAAGTTTAATTGATTTCCAAGTACTTTCATAGCTATGCTAAGAGATACGTGTGTTTAGGATACAATAAAGTGTTCATTGAAATCAATCAGACTCTATTCTGATTTCAGTGGGCTGAAGGTTGACTCTGGTTTCCATCATGAGGGTTCTGTAATATGCATTCTTAAAGGATTGATACAGAACCCGTCATTCCACTAGCATGTAAAAAAGAGGCAACAAGGAACACTTTGAAGTTTTGTATTAGAAACACAAGATCAGTAGAGCATGAAAGCTCATATATGTGCTCTTATAGAATACTAAAAGAAGATTTTTTTTTGGCGGTTACTGATGAGGTAATTTCTACTGTTACTGATCCAAGTGCTTTATGTTGTTCTTCTGAAAAAAATGTTCACTGGCATCACTAACCCTATCATTCAGTTATATTGCCAATTAAGTCCAAGCAGTAATTCTCAAAGGAACTACAGATCAGCACACTCTGAAAAAGGCTAACTATCCAAAGATAAACTACTGACTTTGATAGAAACTGAATCAAACTGCAGCATTTATCTCGCATATCCCTTTGAATTTTTGTCATTCTGAGTGGGTTTTATTTTAAAACGGGGACTGTCCACTTCAGAACTGGAAAGCTGACATTCTGTATCTCTGTCCATGCCATTTGACATTTCTATCATGGCAACTTACCTTCACTGCCATTTGTCACCAATGCTGATGTGGATATGTCAGCTGTCTATGCAGATATGTCATAGAGAAAAAAACATCTGAAATAAAAATAGATGTCAATAAAGAAACGATGCTTCTGTGAGCATTGAGTTAAATTAGCTGGTGTTTTCTGGGCTTACTCATCATCAGTAGCTGGAGCTTACATGGCAAGGAGGTGTAGTATAAAGTATGATGTTCCACAGGTTTGAAAGGTCAAGTTTAATTTTCCAAACATCTGTAAGTTTATTTTCAACACTTCAGTGGCAAATTAAATTCACTTGAGCAAACTTGTCATATAAATAACTTGTAGTACTGAAGATACAAATTCAGAATAAAATTGGAGAAATCACAGTCCCTACTAGGTAAAAAGAGCTAGCATATCCTGGATGTGAGAAGCAGCTGGCTTGAGTGGCCACAGCATCCTTAAATGGGATCTTTTCTAAGTAACCAAGAGCAGGCACATATTTTCAGTGGGAATAATGCTAATGTGGCTAATGTTATTTGTCAGTTTAATATTTATTATTGTATAGGATATGTGGAAGGAACTGCATAAGGGAGGAAAGAGTGCAGTGGCTCAGATTTCGTGCAGTAATTTTGGCACTGGCTTTCACTAAATAACTGATCACTTTGGAAAGGAGAGGATCACTTTGAAAAGCACTCGGCCCTTGGGAAGTCTGAATGCAAATGGTGCCACCCACTCAGGATGACCATCAGGGGCTCTGGGACACTTCCTAGTGGCCACTGGCTTCAGTACAGCCATCACCATGATGGCAATTGTCATAATCTGGGAGTCCTCTTACATGGTGTAGTGGGTTCGGTGTGGGATGTGCTGCCAAGAAGGAATGGGGCTCGTAGCCTAGCCAGTGACAGGTCTCCTCTGTTTTCCTAACTTACTGCCTTTTGGAGTTTATAGTTATGATACTTATTATAGTGACTCACAGAACAGAGAAACTGGGGTTAAATGACCTCAGAAAATACAGCTGACAAATCCTTCAGGAGATTAGGCACATTATTTAAAAAGATCTTTTATTTTCCTAATTTAACTTACACTATAATATTGACTCATGCATTATCTTTTTATTTCTTCTCAATTTTCCTTTTCTCATTCTTTTAATTTTCCTTCACCTTCATTTCTTCTTTTCCTGTGCAAGCCACCAGTCTAACTGGCAATAAAGAAAAGGGATGAATGGGGTGAAAGTTAGTGACAGAGAAAAGAAAGGAGTACGGGATAAAAATATATGAAATAATAAAAGAAAATATGAAATATGAAAGCAGCACATCTCAAAATCAACACTTTTCAATAAAAGGCACAGTAGAAACTATTGCAACTATTACAAGGAAATAAAAACATTGCCTAATTTTACATCCACACAATGCAAAGAACAGAAAAAAAAAGGTTTCTTTTTCAAGTTCCTCATCATGAGTACAAGTTTGCTGGAGAATGGTCTCTGCCTTTTATTGAGGAAATTTTTTTGGTATCCAAACTTTAACAAAAGGATTCATATAAGAATGCTAGTGGATAGAACAAGATTTCTTACACTTGTGATTTGTTTGGCTGATGAAGGAGTATTTTCAGCATTGTCCACCATTTATTACCTTAGACATTCAGTTAATGCAGCTCATCTTCTCTTGTGTCAGTTTTCATCAAGAACATGATGTGGTTTGTCTTCAATCTGTATTTATGCCCAAACAGAACATATCCACTTTTATTACATTTAGTTTGAAATAGCCCTATGAAATAGATGGGACACATATCTAACTTAAAGAAGCAATCTTTGTATTGATTCTTATCTCTGGTTACTATAAATCACAGATAATTATTCTAAGGTTAGTGTAGTTACATGAATAAAAATTCAGATAACAGAAGAAAGTGCTTGCTCCTCTTAAGCATTTGTGACTTTTTCTAAGCAAGGCTTTGATAATATAATCAGGAGCAGTGATAAACCCTTAACAGATACCTATTGTTCACAGTCAAATGGCCTTTTAGGTCAGCTGTTCAATTACCATGACTTACTAAACAGTGGTATCTCTTCCATTCAGTGCCTGGTGTTGAGTAGTATGTTCCTGACAAGCAGAAGAAAATCCAATTATCTACTTTTCTTTCTTCCTTCTTCAGGAAACGTTAACATTTTTAATACAGCATGTGGCCATACAATGCAGATGATGGCAGGGAACCTTTAGGAGAATTATATTTTTGTAACTCTTTTTCATAAAGTTGTGAAAGACAGAACCAATTTGCTGCTGCAGCTATCTGAAGAAATCAGCTTTAAATCTGCACCTGGACAGATTCTGTGGGAAAATGTTGTGAAAAAGTAATAGGAAAGATGCTATTGCATTTCTTGTTCCAATCCTTTTGGACTGATCACTGCATCTTAGGAGGGCTGCTGTGTATAAAATCCAACAAATGCGAGCTACCTGTCATAAAGTAATTGTTCTCTGAAGAGGAAACTATGACATCTCTTTCACAACTCTTCTGAAGCCCATTGCCAAAAATCCTACAGAACCAGATAAATGGCCGTATTCAAATCATAGGACACATTCAGCTCCTGAGAGCAGAGACTTCTGTGTCATCCTTTTCTCCACAACAGTCTGCCTCAGACTGTTTTGGAGGTTTAAACAATGATTTTCATAAAACCCTATCCAAAAATCTCAAACCCACTTAGGGGCTGTACACTTTTTTTTTTTTTTGGCTTATATGTATGTAACAGCATTACAGTGTAAATGAGTTTCTTGACTTTTTTTTTTGTTGTTGTTGGTTTTGCCATTGCTTCACGGTAGAAACAAACTTGGCAGGCAGAAACATTTTCAAAACCACCTGTGTACCTCACCCAAACTTGCAGGCCTAGAAATACTCTGAATGATTAATTTTTGATACAGACTCAGTTTGCTTTTGTGGTTATTTCTGGAGTAAAGTGCAGGAGAATGTGGCTGGATTCATGATATTTTAACAACCAGTGTAGTTTTTTGTTCTTTATAAACCATAATAAATGCTCCTGGGAGGATTTTTGAGTCTCAGCAACTTGATTTTCTGTGTCAGAATAAAGAGTGCCCTGGGAATATGTTTCATTGTCTTCAAATGCCATGGAAACCTCCTGACCTTTGAATGTAAACTTTCCAATTTGCAGGACGAGGCTTAGCTGAAAGATTCTCCTTAACATTTGTGGCAGTTAAGAAGCTGAAGGCTTTTGTACTAAACTGGAATTTACCTCTATGCCACAGACTATGAAACTGTATAAGGGAAGTCAGAGATGCTGCTTATGCCAAATATCCTTTCAGAATTAATTTTGTGAAGTCCTCTTACAACAGGCATGGGCATATCCTGGACTCATTTCATGTCATCCTGATAGTTTAAAATCTGATTCTGACTTGAGGTATTCAAAGATTTACTTAACACTTCTATGGTGCTAGAATATCAAATGCCTTTTGTCCAATAAACAAAGTGCCTTTTTATATGATACAATGCCCATTTCCTCGAAAGGCAAAGAACCTGTGGAAGTATGCTTGCTGCTTCATCAGTAGCATTTTCTATTCATTCAGATGCATTTTCTGTGAACTTCTGACAAAATATTCAGACTCTGAGAAGACACTTATTTCATCTGATGATTCAGGTTTTACCTTTCTCTGAATTTTGCCAATTCCTTAGCAATAGGTTTCTTAGTTAGCACTGTGGTGTATATATAGAATTGTTTTTATTTCATTATCAACAGTAAGGCAGTTAAACTTTTCATGAACATTATGTTTTAAAGAACCATATATTTTAAGGTGAAGGGGACTGCTGTGTTAGTCTAAGCTGTGTTGCAAGAAGTATTCCTAGAGAAGTTTAAGAACTGAGTGAATTCCCTTACTTCTCAAAGGCTGTATGAAAAGTCCCTCTGGCTTTGTGGACCAAGACTTCTTGTTGGTATGATATTTTCATAGCACTGATGTGTGAAAATAAGTAAATTAGTTCCAGATTTGCTGCTATCACCTCACTAAGATAATCCACTGAAACAAGCTGAGAGCTAAAGGTCAGAAAAGAACACTTGTGTTCAAAAGAACTTACAGAGGTGGAAAAGGAGGAAGTTGATGGCTATACAAGAGACTGGTAAAATGCAGACCATATTTTATTTTTATTTACAGGACCTATTGAGTTAGGGCTCAGGTCCTCTCTAGGCTCTTTGGTAACCGGGTTAGCCTGAAAGAGAAGACAGCAAGGTACCTCACCTTCAGTATTGCTAGTGCAAAAAAAGGCTTGGTGAGGGCAAAGCCTGCTGAGCCCTGGCAACACCATGGTGTTCCCTCTTGATTCCATTTATTTTCCTACACTTCCAGCTGGTCACAGAGAAATGAGCTCACAATTTCTTCTCTTAGTCCTGAACATGCCCAGGTCTCTGATAATCTCAGCTATTTGAAAGGGCATCTCTTCTACCCAGTGGTCTCTCAGTCACCGAGAACAACTGTAGAATATGTTGGCGTTTCTCCCTGGATCGTCTGAGTTCAACAAAAAGTGTTCCTTTCATTGCTGCAAATATGTCTGTGTGCCTCAGAGCAGCCCCAGCTCTTCTTTGCTCCTGTCTTCTGGGCAAAGTCACTGCAGAGAAGAAAGGTGAGCCACGCAACCTATGAACGTTGTTTAGCCTCTAGCGTGAATCAAACAGTGCCTGGAAAGATCTTGGGAGTTTATCAAAAGTTTACTCGCCAGCCATCAACTCTGTACTTGTCCTTCTTTGAATTTCTCAGTGATAAAGGCACCTTAGACTTAGGCAAAACTAAAAGTAGTTGTTTGTCTCTCTAATTAACAGGTCAGGCGTAGGTGTCCTTTTCCCCTCCTACCATTCCATAGCTCTCCAAACAGTCTGACAGCCAGAAGATAGCTAAGTGTTCAAGCTGGACTGAAAGTAAACATGCAATCCTACATTGTCGCTATTTAATAGTGCTTAATTTGCTTTTCAAAAGGCAGGTGTCCACCACCAAGTGAGATTCCCTGAGATACAGATGGCACCTGCATAGGGCTGGGCTGAAGACAAAGTGCCATTCCTGAAGCCATCTCAAAAGACTCTAAATGCCTGTGCTTTGGCAAAAGAATTGAATCCTAAGTGACATTTTTAAGGTACTAAAATCAAATCACCTGCAGCAGTAGCAGAATGAACTTAATTTCCAAAACCTAAAGTGTCTACATTTGTTAGCATTGAGCTGTTTCCATCAATGTTTCCAAAGAAAACATAACTTTTGTTGCCTGCTACCATTACGGTCTGTAAGATGCTGTGACAACAAGCTCTCCATGTGTGTAAGTTTAGAAAATAAGGCCACCTTTCTTCCCATTCTGGTTTAATGACTTTCAATGGCTCCATTTATTTTGAAACAAGTTACAGCAAAAGGCAATTTTGCCACTCGATAGCTTTTGGGTGCAATCTGGTTTTTGACTTAGTAAATAGATGAAGCTTTCAAACAGCCTGAATTTTTTAACTGAAAAAAAACCCTAGAGACAAATTTAAAAGGCAGCAAGCTTCTTCATCCTTCATGGTATTTTCTAAAAACAAAAGAGAAAATCACAAAATATATGGATGATGTACCAAGTTTTCAAAGAAAGAAGAAAACTGGAAAATCCTAAATGAAATTATATTACTAAAGAGAGCTTATGGTAGTTACATTATCTTGTGACTGAAGTATTTGTGCTGTGATGGAGTGCAAGTACTTTTTGCTGAACAAGCTGAAATGCTGCCACAGAACAGGCTGACTTCAGCTTTATTCAATTGCTTTGCTTTCAAGCAGTTTTTGATATTTCAAAGTAACTGACAGAATCAAGCCAAATTCACAAACTCAGTCATTCAAAAGGGTATAAATTATGACCTTTAAGATCAGAATGGATGTTTCTATCCATATTGTATTGTTGTAGTAGATGAAAATAATCGACTTCTACAGAAAGGAGCTAGCTTAAGGCTGCTGTGTGTGAAAGGGAGATGTGAATGTTTACCAAGAGCTCACCTGCAGGTTGTACCAAGTAATCTGATCAGTGGCTTTAACCAAGTCAACAATGACAGATTTGTTATTGCATCTAGATGTTGGGGATCAAACAGTGCCAGAAATGGTGTGGTGATACTGTAGGATTAATGTCAGAAATAGCATAGAGCTTGCAACTGGCAGAGTCACATATATCATTATTGCAGCAGGTATGACTTGAATTAAGCTTGCCCAGAGAACACTAAGAATAATACTGTACCAAGAAGTACCTATGGAACTGTTTATGAAATTACATATCAAGGGAAAAGTAGGTGCTATGTTAAAGAGAAAAAAATTCCTGTGTGCCTTATCAGGAAGCATGATGTGGTACAAAGTGCCATGTCTAGAGATAAAATGTGTGATGCTGTGTGTGCCAGCAGGGATCCACGTCACACAGCAAGTAAAACAGACTTCCAGTGAGGAACTACAGAGTTACCTGACCACGTGGACAAAGCAGGCGCTAAAAAATATTATAAGGAAATATCAGGAAAGGAGAGCTTGAAGCCAGGAAGTAATAGGAAATGCTTACTTGTTTGGTAGAAAATGAGCTCTAAACAAGATAAATAATTAGAAAAACACACAGGCAGACAGAAAAAAAAAAAAGCCAGGAGAGTAATAAACTAGTGATAAACTTTTTAAAGGCTGGATTTTCAGGAACAGAAGACCATTCTTTATGAAACAAAGCAAGGTAATATTTCCAGTCAGATGAAAGCTGAAACTTACTCTAAAAGAAAATTCAATGAGAGATTTTAAAGCTGGAGATACTGAAGTTTCCCATAACCACACTTAAAAAGATGAAAACATGTCCCTGGATTTGGCAAAGTAATTTTCTGAGAACCTTCACGGCACTGAATCCATCCTACAGCATCTCTCCCATCAGGATTTGAAGAAAACAGCTGATACTATCTTGGAAGGCACTCAGCTTCCTGAGCTGTAAACTGAATGAGGCATATGGAAATCACAAACACACGCACTTTGTGCAGCCAAACCAAACATTACCTGGTTTTCCAATGACATGAATTTGCAGTTATTCTGGCATAGGTAATGCCAGTATAGCGGAAGAACTGAGATTTGTCATTCTACATCTCATCTGAATTTGTGGTTCTCATCCATCTGATGCATGTGCTGGGATGTGTTCAAGGACAAATCTGATCACCTTCTCCTTTGGTATGCAAGTCTGAATATTGAATTCAAGAAACCCAAGGCACAGCTCATCACTGAAAGCTTTTCAGGCTTATATGTCATTCTCATATCTGCATTAAAAATGATTTAATGAATAATTTTGTTCCAGGACTGCATTCATACATTTTTAATAAAATGTACATTTATTCCAACCTCAGCATTCTTCAGCATTCTGTATTAATTAGGTACCAAAACTGTGGAATGTTTAGCGTCCTAACTCATCATTTGACTAAGCTTACTGGAAGTATTGGCTCAGTTATGAATTAGTTATCTTTTATTCCCTACATATCTCGTGATGCAAATTTCTATAGCAGTGAAATGTCTGAATGCTTTGCTCCCAGTTAATGTGGTATTAATATAACAATGAAGTTCATTACATTTCCAGATACCTTTTTTACTCACACTAAATTAATGTTTGAACTTGCTTGATAGAGTCCTGCAGTTACCTAAGTTTGGTTGGTTTGTTTGTTTGTTTTTTCCAAAATTAATACAGCAGTTAAGATACTTGTGTTGGCAATATTGCCAGGTGAAACTTTTACTTTTGTCTATCATCTGTTTGTGAGATGCTGGATTTTCTAAATCACAGATTAATTATTGCTACTTACAACTACACCTCTGGAAGTCCATCTGCCCCAACAGTAAGGGTTGCATAAATAAAGATCTCTTGTAGATAGGAAAGGAAAGCCCATCCAACTGCTGTTCCCAGGATGTGAATGCTCTCCTGACACCCATCCCCTCACAATGTACATCTGAAGTATTTAAAAAGCCAGAACAAAGGCTGCGCAGCTAAAAAAAGAGGAGATTTTACCTTAAACTTTATACCAGTCTCCAAATAAAGAAATAAATTATTCTATCAGTCTACAGTAGATAAGATTAAAAAAAAAAAAAGGGGCTAAATTGCAGCAAGTGATAGATAGGCCCGACATTGGGAAAAATGTACTGAATGGATAGTGAAACTCTGAGACAGACTGTCTAGAAAAGCTGTGGAGTGTCTGCTGCTGGAGGTTTTAAATGCCATTCAGACAAACATCCATCAGGATGGGGGATAGATAAACTAGGCAATCTCTTAAAATATCTTCCATTTTTTTTTTTTTTATGATTCTGTGAGTAGACTTGTCATACTGAAATATTTCTCTGATTAGGGTCTGATGCTATGCCTTGGCTCCTGTAAAGCTATTTATCCTTATGTTGTTAGAGACCTATGATGATGAATAAAAGACAGATGCCTAGTTTGTTCTCAGAAGCCAATTTTTCAGCCAGTTGGCATCCGGATTTGCAGCCAGACTTCCTACAGAGCTCAGTTCTAGAAGTTCCTTTGTTTCAGATATAATGGGACTTTCTAGGTCAAGCATCCTGACATTTTCTACAAATATGCTTAAGTAAAGAACTCCCATCATGCTCCAAGACAGGGCTGCATTCCTATAACTCACCTAGTTACAGAATGAGATCTGAGCTGATCCTCAACTTCAAGTGGCTTCCACTGAGATTAAAACTGCAAAGATTTATTAGTTAGTTGTAGTGAGACAAGGTCATGAACAAGATCATTAAGGTTCTGGGAAGACCTTATACCAGCCTTCCAGTACCTAAAGGGGGCCTGTAAGAGCTGGAGAGGGACTTTTGACAGGGGTTAAGGATTACTTTTCACAAGTGATAGAACAAGAGGTAATGGCATTAGACTGCAAGAGGTGGGTTTAGATTGTGAAGAAATTCTCTTCTGTGAGGGTGATGAGACACTGGAACATGTTGCTCAGAGATGTCACGGATGCCTCATCCCTGGAAGTGTTCAAGGCCCATTTGGGCAGGGCTTTGACCAACCTGATCTGGTGTGTGGCATCCCTGCCCATGGCATGAGAGTTGGAACTAGAGGATCTTTAAAATACCTTCTGACCCAGGTTATTTTATGATTTTATAATCAGTTGCTAAGTCCCAGTTGTAGTATAGGAACTTGTTAAGTCACAGCAGACTTCAAAGATTAACTCACACTGAAGAAAATATATCAGGAGTCACAAGCCTAACATTAGCTGATACTGTTCCTGAGGCTTCCACATTAAGCCACTCTGGAGGCACACTATGAACTGACAAAGATGCTTGTTCAAACCACCTATAGTTGTTCTTATGCTCTTAAAATGTTTGAATGAAGTTTATAAATTGATTCTGAAAATGAGACATAGACTTTGAATTTAGCTGGTTTTGATTTAGGTGCTTTCGACAAAGTTGTATTTAGCACTTCTCAAAAGCTTCAGGGACACATTTAATATGTGCCCACAAAAACGCTGCTGAAGAGGAGTGGATGTGAGCATGTACATCCTGGTTATATGTACTTTCAAATATATTTCTCAGCTCTTTAGCTATATCACAGCTACGTAAGACAAACTGTCTTGGAAATTTGATCCTAAGTGAACAACTGTCCTGAAGGAATGCCTAGAGCAGGATGCTGAGGACAATGTTACTTTAAATCAAAGACAACAGCAAGAATGGTCTAGGATCTTAAACCAGTTCAGAGAAGTGTGGTACCAGCGTTGGTCTTAATACAGTTATTTTCTTATCCACCAACATTATTTTTTTCTAAGTTTTATTTCTGCATTCAATTTTTGTTCCTGAATACACTGGTCTATTGCTGATTTTAAACAATTTAATTCTGAACGTGAGTTAAGATCTCTGATATCAAACATCTACACAAACACCTTTGTGCCTTATTTGTGTTTAAGTTTTGTTTCAAATCAGGCACCTAACTGCAGTGGTTGTAGAATTGCAGAGCACTTGGATTTTAATTGTATCAAGTTCAGGGAAAAGTGACTATAAATGCCTCAAAGAAAAATAATAGTTTCTAAGTGCAAGTGAAAAGATGCTGAGATTTACATAATGGATTTAGTCAGACACCCCTACTGTTTTATAGAGGGAAAAGTGCATGTGCACAATAAATAAATTACAATCTGCCATCAGTAGGTTGCATCTAATTGCATTGATGGCTCCATTTTTCCCCTCATGACTTAGGTGGGGTAACATGTTGGAAAGCACATATTTTTTCATTATCCTATTTAATTGGTTTGATAAATCTGCTTATAGATGACAGAGTTTTTTATTGCTTCTACTAAGTTACTTATATTTAAACCAGATTTTTTGTGTGCTTACATGCAAGATCTCAAAATTTTGAAAAAAAAAAGTTATTGTTGTCTGTGGCTCAGATAGGACATGACCAATATCTTATTCTTTCACCTACTCTGCCTTCAGGCTGCCTTGCTATGTGTGCTTTTCATAGTGTCCACCTTCTAAATCTATTCACTGCAGGAAAGAGCTGGCTAAAGCACCTCCTTCCACCTCCACACTGCCCTCCACGAGGGTCTTTTGATCTATCATCTGACAATTCATTGCCAAAATGGTTTTCTTGAAATGTTGTTCAAGCTTAGTGAACCTCATTTTAATAGGGCAAAGTAAAATTTAGAAATTGTTACATTATTAAATCAGTTTTTTATGGAGACTGAACCCATTTTTAAAAAGGAACTGTATAGAAAATGGAGAGTTTTTGATGAATTTAATTTATTTGGCTTCAATATTTTTTTATCCTCTTCCCTCATACTTTTCCCTGTGGTTTTTTGGACCTATTTAAATTTTAAAAATGGTAAGAAGAATGCCTTAAATATGGTCAAAATGGGGAAAACCAAAAAAAAAAACAAAAAAAATGGAACAATAGTGAAAGTTTCCAGATAAATTCTCCTGTTTTTTGTTGCTTGTTTATTTGTTTGGTTTTTTTTTTTTTTTTTAATTAAGAACCTTTAGAAATAGCCTTTCCTGTGAAAATTTTTAACATTTAAATTTTGGCCAGCTTGCTTCTTCTGTCTATTCGGTGCATTTATGCTCTGAGATAAAGGAGAAAATCTAATATATGTGTTATGTTTTCCTTTGCAAAACAAAACTAAAGCAGATTAAGGATTATGTTACTAGAAGTCTGTATTGGGTTTGTACAACCAGGTTTTGGTAGCAGGGGAGCTACAGGGATGGCTTCTGTGAGAAGCTGCCAGAAGCTTCCTCCATGTCCTGCAGAGCCAGTGCCAGCCAGCTCCAGGATGGACGTGCTGCTGGCCAAGGCTGGGCGCATCGGAAATGGTGGCAACACCTCTGGGATAACAGATTTAATGGGAGGCGAAAAAGTTTGTGCGCAGTTGTAATTGTGGCCAGAGAAGAGCAGGGTGAGAATATGTGGGAGGAACAGCCCTGTAGACACCAAGGTCAGTGCAGAAAGAGGGGCAGGAGGTGCTCCAGGCACCAGAGCTGGGATTCCTCTGCAGCCCACGGTGCAGACCATGGTGGGGCAGCTGTGGCCCTGCAGCCCATGGAGCTCCACAGAGATGCAGAAATGCACCTGCAGCCCACGGAGAAGATCCGCGCTGGAGCAGGTGGATGCCTGAGAGGAGGCTGTGACCCCAAGGGAGGCCTGTGCTGGAGCAGGCTCCTGACAGAGACCTGCAGACCCCTGAAGAGAGGTGCTCATGCTGGACCAGGTTTCCTGGCAGGACTTGTGATCCCATGGGGGACCCACACTGGAGCAGCCTGTCCTTGAAGGACTGCACCCTGTGGAAGGGTGACCCACATTACTGCAGTTTGAGGAGGACTGTTGCCTGTGGGATGGGCTCACATTGGAGAAATTAATGGAGAACTGTCTCCTGTGGGAGGGACCCCATACTGGTGCAAGGAAAGGACTCCTCTCCCGGAGCAGTGGCAGAAACAATGTGTGATGAACTGACCATAATCCCATTCCCTGCCTCCCTGTGCCACTGGGGGAGGAGATAGAGCTGAGGAGGGAAGGGTGCAGAGAAGGTCTTACTTTACTTCTCATTATCCTGATCTGATTTTCTTAGCAATAAATTCAATTAATATCTCTAATTCGAGCCTGCTTTGCCCATGACAGTATTTGATGAGTGATCTCTCCTGGTCCTTATCTCAACTCCTGAGCCCTTTGTTATATTTTTTCTCCTCTGTCCAGCTGTCGGGGGGAGGGAGAAGTGGCTTTGGTGGGTGTCTGGCATTCAGCCAACGTGAACCCACTACAAGGTCACAGACAGGATATATTATGGACTTGATTTTGCCAGACACTGGAAGCCTGCGGCTTGCCTTGCACTGAGTGAATTTAAGGCACTTGTCACATGACCTACTCTTTTATTAGCTTAGTTGCAATGGAAAAGGCAGAGCAGAAGCATCAGAAATGGAAAATGATAGCAGGAAAAGTCTGGCAGTTTGTTCCACAGGGGTGATGGAAACTGCTATTCTGAAAGGCTCTCTGTGGAGGTAATGTAGAGGAAGATAGTAAGAGCAAAGGGAAATGAAGATTTCAGAATAATAGAAAATAATAAAAAAAGCGCACAAACTATTTCTGGAGCAATAACTGCTCTAAGAAAAAGGTGTCAACCCAGATGAATCACATCTACAAAAGGGGGGGGGTAATTTAAAGTCATTTTATCAGACAAAGAGAAATAAGCATTTTTAGAGAGTGATTCAGTCCTTAGATAGATAGTGTATCTTTCTCTCTTGTGAGACATCTCAAACCACATAATGAAATTCAGATTGAACAGAGCCGGGAAACAATGACTGGGCATTATTAGACTGGTTCTTCCAAAAGTTTCTCCTTAAACTAGGACATGGGAAGTCGGATCCCAGCGCAAGAACTCAGATAAAATCCAGTAAACCCGAAAAAGCTCTCTTTAGCCTCCCAAAGAATGATAATTTTGCTACCGAAGCATTGCTCACTGCTTGGACCTTGCTCACTGCAGAGGGCTCCCTCCTGCTGCCAAGCACCTGGTGATGGCCTGCAGACCACGCAGGCTATCACTGAAATGTTTCTATGAGCCCTGCTATTTGTCTGAGAACCCATCCTATACTTTATTCTGGTGTATTCTCCATATATGCCCTCTGAACGGAGCAGTGGCCTCAGTGCCTTTTCAGTAATTCAGCCCGTGTGCTCTGGCTTTGTCACCTTGGGAAAGGAGCCCAATGCAGTACCAAAGAGCTGCCCTTCCCAAAGAAAGGAGGAGGAGGAGGAGGAGGAGGTACATGTTGCAGGCTTTCCCATGTTTGCCGTGTCTTTTGTGTAAGCTTGATTTTCACAGGGGCATTTGCATTGGGAATGTCCAGTCCTACAGACAAAGGTCAAATGCTTTTCAGCGGAAACTTTTCCCCAAAAGAGACTGCAGCAAACTTTCCTGCATGAAAAAAGACATCTTTCCTCAGGGAAATATTCTGCACACAGAAGCAAGATATTGTTGCCCTTTGCAATATAAAGCAACTAAAGACATGCCGCCTCCAACACGAGGCCACAAAAGAGGGCTGCTTTATTTTATTCCCAGATTTTTGAGCTCACAGTGCTTCATGTTAGGAAATTCGGTCACAAGAGAGGACTGCTCGGAAAACCCACCGCTTGATGAACAACATCTCGCTGTTGTCACGCCCTCGAGACCGGACGCTTGGTCCGACTCCCGCGGGATGCTCCGTGGGGGCGTACGCGTGGCCCCACTGACCCCGCAGCCCCCCGGCCACC
>VXBC01005897.1:3363350-3459349 GCA_013399945.1 Ploceus nigricollis | reverse complement strand
CCTCCTGGCCCAATACTTTGAATATCGCCAGCAGAACCTGGACATGTTTAAGAGCTTCAAGGCCACAGACCCGGGCATCAAGCAAGCACTGAAGGATGGTTTCCCCGGTGGGCTGGCCAACCTGGACCACTACGGCAGGAAGATCCTCGTCCTTTTTGCTGCCAACTGGGACCAGAGCAGGTAAAAGCAGAGCCACTCGCCCACCTCAACCCCTTCTCCCCCCGGGCAATGCGTGGGAAAGCGGTGCCAGCGCACAGGGAGAGAGGGTGGGCAGCAGGGACACACCCGGCGCTGCCCACAGGGGGCTGGGCAGCAGCCTGGAAGGCAGAGGGAGAGAATAAAGAAGAAATACGTTTTGTGGCTTAGGGCCCTTTCAACCAGCTCATCCTTTGTGGTGTGAATTTTGGGAGGCAAGTAGACGCTGCTGGAGTGCTCTTCTCAGCTGTCTGCTAGGAGGTTTACACCCTTCTGCCTCCCCTCAGCCGAAGTGAGCTGGCACGCAGACGATGTGCTTATCCCCCAGACAAAGGCTGGCTGCACTCTCGGCTGGCCCTTCTGTTTCAGCACACATAGAACTGCTCAGGTGCCGTGGGAGAAAGTGGGATGCTGTGTGTCGAACACACAGGAGCATCCATCATGGCTTTTGAGCTGAAAAGTTTGCCTGTGCAGGAAGCTGAGACTCTGAATCCTTTCCCTAAGCTGAAGAAAGCGCTTCCTGAGCCACCTGGAAATGCCAGGATGGAAGTTTCTGTAACCACTTCTTTTTCCACTCGTGCTGCTCCCAATGTCAATTCTCTGCATAACAGGATCCAAATACACAAAGCTTTGGTAGCAAATTGAAGACTAGTCTCTAGAACAGTTTCTGATCTTTTTTTTTTTTTTGGGACTATCTAACCTGAAGATGATTTAGTAGGGTGACCCAAGAGCTGTCTCCCATCAAGGCCCTTTTTAGCAATTGGCTTGATATTCTGTCACTCTATTTGTTTATTCTAAATATATTGTGGGGGTGTCACACTCAGTTTCTCCTGCAGTCTAAAATTACAAAATGGCTTGATTTCAGTACATTTAAACTCTCTAAAACCTGCTTCCATGAGCACTGCACTGTTTTCTTCGGCTCCCAACCTGAGTGCAGGTTTAAGATCTGATTTCTCACTTTTTAGTGAGAAAACTTAGAATCTTGTAAGTTGCCATCCTTATTCCAGTCAAGATAGTGCTGAGTGCTCAGTGCAGATATCCTCAGCTCAGCTACTTTGAAACTTTGGGGGGACTCAAACAACAGTCAGTGTGGATAGAAAAGACAAAATCTGGGGGAGGGGCATGTTTAAGTTTGCCTTTCAGCTGTTTGTTTAGCTGTCCTCTTGCGGGCTGTGTGGATTGCCATCATAGGGAGCATTCCCACAGCTCCCTGCCCTGGCTGGTGTTACAGCTATGGACAGGTCCCTGTCCAAAGGGATGCTGGCCCACCTTGGCTTTCCTCTCCTTCAGACATGCCAGCCACACCCACACTGTCTATGGGACAAGTTTCCTGTCCCTGCTAACCCATGAATCAAATGTTGCGACTAGAAGAATGCTGTCTGGCACAAATCAAAACTGCCCACAGCCAGGGTAACGACTAGAAAGGGTGCATGAATATATGCAGAGCTGAGGCCAGCATCCTTTTTCTGCTTTGCTTTTCTAGCAGATGGAGCATAAAAGCTGAGTGAAGAGCAGTTGGTGATGAGGCTAAGGACTCACTGAATGTGTTTCCATTCCCAGATAAGGACTTTCCTTGTTTCCCACATAAGGACCAGGTCAACTTTTAATTTTAAAAATGACTCCACAAACTCTTAAAAATCCCTGAACGAAGAACTAGCAAAGAAATGTATGTTTAGGACTTTTATTAAGTTGTATGTCTATGATGAAGAAATTCCCTTGTTAAAGGTAGCATGACCTACTGTATACTGTTGTTTCTTATTAATGGAAAAATCCTAAAGCTTTGTATGACACTTGTCATATTACTTGACTTGATCCTAGTCAAAAGAATACCAAGAATTCAAGTGCAGAGATAAAGTAGCATTTAAAGTAATAATTGCCATGTAGAAAGAATAGGTTTATTTTCTTCTTGATTTTGGATATGCTGATATTTAAAGTACATGAGCTCAGCTGATACAGCAATGAATTTATTGTGGTTTTCTTCAGGAAGTCCTATCGGTATGATTAATATTATTTATGCTACGACACCAAAGTGGCTGGGGTACACTAGAGTACTTAATGGATGTGTTTGCAATTGGGTGCCTACTGCTTTTGAGCGCTGCATGCTCACGGCACGCCTCTCCTCCTGAGCGAGGGATTTGTTTTCACACAGACCACTCAGACAAAGCAGAGAGAGCTAAAGCCCAGCTGCGGGGAGTGGCTTGCTCCAAGGCACATGACAAGTCAGTGACACATCTGGGAATGGAGCTAGGTCACTTTCTTTTCTAATTAATTTAGTGCCTTCCATTATCTGATGCTCACTGGCTGAACATGGGGAGCATTGTGGAACTTATGCCTGGGCTGCTATGCAGTATGTCTCAAGCTTATGCCTTAACTGCCTTGAGATCTTGCAGTACATAACCCAGTGTTCCTCTTACAGCAACAATAGGAGGATTACTTATTGAAGCCTGTCTGGTTAGGCTCTCTTTGTGTGCTTCATAAACTAAGTTAATAGAGCACAGCAAGCCTCCACTTTTATTATATATGTGCAAATTATTATGGCCAGGATGTGACAATTAGAAAAAAAAAATTCCAATTTGTTATTTAAATGAATAGCAGACATACTAGAGATGATTTATATAGCACTGTCAGCCTATGATTTACATAGTTCCAATTAGAAAGAAAAGTGTGGGAGGCAAAAAATTTCTGTGGTAAAACAAGCCTGTGTACTAGATGTTAAATCATTAAAGCAGGGCCTGAAAACTGTACCAGATGCCCTGCCATCTGAACAACCCAATCAGACGTGTATTTAAAACAAACAAACAAACAAAAAAAGGAAAGGTGAAAGATAATGTGCTCAGTAGCCCAGCAGTTTTTCAGTATGACCCAGTCTAACTCTCCACCCTGTCTGTTCTATGGGGAAAATGAAGGTCAGTGGCATTCCTGCCAGGAAGCTGGATAGCACTCAGGGAGGGATCAACCTTCCCTATTAGCTTCCAGATTGTTCATTCTTAACTACATTTGGCTTGTAGGTGTCTTTGTGCATTTGAAGATTCCCTTTTTCCTAATGTGTCCAGCTGGTGAAGTTTTTTCAGTTAATAGTTCAATTAACTTCAGCTCTCAGCTGCAAGGGATCTGTTGTCATGCACGGTCTTGTGTATGCTTCCTGGCACCTGGACACACATTCCCCAGGAATATCAGTCCGTTTTGATGCTATGTGTTTGAAACCTTTCCAGTATTAATTATATCAGGTTTTTCCCTAGAAAGTGCATTAGAAAAGTGAAATGATACCTAGTTCTGTCAGTGTCACAGTGACCCAGTCAGCTCACACCATCCTCAGTGAATATGGAAATCCCCTGCACTTATTTACTGCTGGTTCTGTTGTTGCATCAGACAGTTTACAGCAGGGCGAAGATGAAGTCCACGGGTTTGCTTTCAAAACTAGGTTTTCATGTGCTCAAGTGCTAGAAACTTTTCCCCCTGTTAAATGAAAATTTAAGTTCTGTAGCTATGAGGAGGCTGGTCTGCTCTTCAGCTCACAATAAACAACAGGCAAGATGGCAAGGTATTTTTCAAACTCTGATGAATGCAGTATGACAAAATAAATAGCAATGCTAACCGTAGTAACATATTAACAGTAAAAAACCCGAACTGTTTAGCAGAGTCAATTTTTGTTTGGAAGTTATATCTTCCAAATGACAACTATCAACTAGTGTAAACACTGCCATTTTTGCTACAGTTACTCCTGCTGACTGATGCTGTTTTATTGTTTCCTAGTTTTCCCCCAGGTATCCCTATCTGCCTATCATCACCTGTATTTAGACTGTAGGGGTTTTGGCTAGGGAGCTTTATGATCAATGTAAAATTTACATCAGCTGAATCTTCATCTGTGGCTGTGACTGTTAGACACTGGGCTAATATGTGGTATTAAATCTGAATCTAAAAGCTAATCTGGTGAAATATTTGAAGCTATTCCTATTTTTTCTTTGCATTTTTTGTAACAGTGGTGGTGCTTTTTGTATTTAGAATAAGGTATCCTCAGGGCATGCTGCCACTATTTAAGCAGAATAGCCATAAGAGAACTTTCAATCTCCCATCTTCTCAGCATTCAAATCTGTACCCAGACTGACAAACCAAGGAGAGATGAGGCATCATTTCAAAGTACTTCTTTGTGTATCTTGAGAGCTTTTGTATTGGTGGAATTCCAAAAATATTGAGCCAGAACAGTACCTTAGAGATGCAATGATGGCTCAGAGACTTGACCAGCTTTCTCTTTTAAATCACAGTGACACAAGAGCTCATTTGACAGAAGGCTTTTCTTGTCCAAATGGTGAGGAACTTAAAATACAGAATGTGCATTCTTTATGTGTTTCAGACCTTCAAGAGACATATGGCTCAAATTCAACCAAAGGAGACTTACCATTTATCTCTTCTAGTTCACGTCCTGAGAGGCAGATTCATATCATTCAGTCCTAATTCTCAAAATTACTTCAAATTTCTTTCTTTTAGGGAGGAGATGACAAATAGCCATAGAGATAGTAGGGCAACTCTGCTAAATCAGATTATCTGTTATTCAGGGCAAAAGTGAATTGACTGGAACCAGAATCTGGTTAAACAGATGATATGGTTGATGCCACTCATCATCAAGAGCATAAAGTATTGAAAACAGCTGACACAGCTGAGTTTGACATGAGAGATCTGTACCCTGCATTCTCCCTGTCTCTTCTCTTCGTGTTGGCCTGGTAGAGATCACAGTGGCTGCATACAAGAAGATGCGTAGATCACATAACTTAGAGGTAAAGGTGAAAAGTCCTGGTGAAGTATTACCAAGACCTGATAGCCATGTCTTCCAGACTGTTTTCCCCAGAAATCCTTGGAAATACATTGAATCTGTTCATGTCCCACAAAAAAAAAAAACAAAAAAAAACAAAACAAAAAAAAAAAAAAAAAAAAAAAAAAAAAAAAAAAAAAAAAAAAAAAAAACCAAAAAAAAAAAAAAAAAAAAAAAAAAAAAAAAAAAACAAAACAAAAAAACCAACCAACCAACAAAAAACCAAAAAAAAAAATTCATATAACATTTCTTTTCTGTAAAAGGGAAATTGCTGCCACTGTTAAATTACAAGAGAGTGGGATGCTCAGTAAATTGTTTGAGGTCTTCTGTTCTTGACAAATAAACACCCCTCGAAATTTCCCTTGAAAGCTGTGTCACTGTTGGGGTACAAATAGTAGCTGTCCCAAAGCATTTGAAAGAATCACTGTCAGTGTGGCTGTTAACTTGCAACAGCTTCTCAGGCTCTATTACTTTCAAGTCAACCTGAATGAAAAATTTCAAGAGGTAGCAGAGTATGTCTTGCACACCAGTCCCTGCTTCAGTCAGTCTTGAACTAGGACTCACATAAAAAAGGAAAATTAAGAGTGCATTATATATGTGATAACAGATTTCCAGCATTTGTTACTCACATTAATAACAGGACTAAAAAACTTGTCCAAGTTTTCTATTGAATTAAGCATGGTTCTATAAATAGAAGGCATGAAATGCATTTAAATTAACTGTGAGTTTTTGATTATCCTAGCAATTAGTAATATCTTGCTAGCTACAATATGTCCCATAAGAGTCTGTTTAAACAAGTGAATGCAACTGGATTTAGCCATAAATAAATTAGGATTTATTTATTCACAGCCTAACTTCAGGCTGCTACAGAACACGCACTGCAGCAAATCGGGCCCAGCACACCCTACATATCTGACAGCACTGGGGCAAGTCATTAGAAAACTGGTGCCAGGGCAAAATGAGTGGCCTGCTGTTCCTTAAGTACACGTTTTTACTAAGCACAGATTGGTAAGAATAAAACAGAACCATCTTCCCCTCTGACTGTACACCATAGTCTTTTCAAAATAAAGGCTAATACTTTCTTTTTTTTTTTTCCTTCGAAGTAGAAAGGCAGTCAAAGCTGCCTTGGACCAAATATATTTCACACTCACTAACTTGTCTTGTTTTTCTCACTTTTGACTGGTCATATTTCTGTATCTATATGGAAAGTAATTCCACTGTAGAACAGAAGTTTCAGCAACAAAATCCAGAGTAATTTTTTACATCTTCTTTTTATGTAGGATTTTGATTTCCCTAAAGTCCAGCCAGGGGTGGAGTGTATTTTATGGCAGAGCCTGTGCATCCTAGTGCTGGCACAAACAGTGGTAGCAGTGAGGTGAAATGTCAAACAACGTGGGGCTGGAGTGGATGAGAGATGAGACTTTACACAAATAACTCTGTGTTGTGTGAAAGCTTCCGTGCAGTTTCTTCAGTCATGTTTTTTTGCTTGAGCTTCTCAGCTGATACTTTCAATACTCAGCGTTTTGCATCACATAAGATTTCATCTACCACACAAGGTTTACATTTCTGGCTTGCCTTAGCACGTGTTCAGAGTAAAAGCTGCTTGAAATACTCACTAATGGATTTGTCTTTCTTTCTGGTGCCCTGCACTGTACTTAAGTAAGGTATTGAAACCAAGAGAAGATGTCCAGTACAGAAGGAAGACTAGCTCCTATCTTCAAATAATTGCCCTGAAGGGTATTTGAAGTGGGAAGCTTGATTGTTAGTGACATGTCCCTGTGTACTCCTGATGTAGCTTTTTAGACTTTAAGAATACTTCAGGTACCTCCTTCTGGCAGAAAGTGTTCTTGATTGCTTTTAGCTGGACCTGTTTTGTGCAGGGCTTCTCTCTTATTTTCAGTGAGTAAACATAAATATTATTGTTGTTGTGGACTGTATTTCTTACACTAGACCTACAATAGGAGTTACGGTGGTGGTGAATATGCCACAGATTTGTGGAGACCCAGCCCTGTGACTGTTATTTACTCTCTGTGGCAGCTGAAATCCTGTTCCCATTGCTGTGTGTCAGTTTTCCCATTGACTTAAATGAATTAAACACATAATTAAGTGTATTTCTGTTTAGGTGTATACATCTTGTATTGGACACTTAGGTATACATAAAAAAAGCATTTTTGGGTCAGTCTTAGACAGCTGACTGGCCTCATAAACAAAGAATCTTTATGTCTGATGCACCATATTTTTAGCAACCTTGTGCAACTAGGAAGCTGTTAATCCATGGTATATGAAGTCTCCTTAAACTCATTAGGGAGGACATTAGAGATGTACATCTGGAAGTTGGGACCCTTATTCCAGGACTGAATGTAGGGTTCTGCATTGTGGAGCCCTTGTGGAGAATGAGATCTTTTGAATGGGACAACCTAAATGTCAGGTAGGGTTGAGGCTAATTTTAGAATTTGAACATTTTTAATGTTTAGTCCTTGTATGAGCTGTGGTCAAAATCGTCCTCAGACCAAGGCATTAAAACATCCCTGTAAACCTTAGATCTCAGAAAAGTAAAGCATTAGAAAAAAGTTAAATCTCAGAAAAGTTCAAGGGAGTGAATATAAAAAATTTTATCCCTGTCAATCAATCAAAATTTAAAAAAAAATCTCCAAAATGAAAAGAAGAATTTTGTTTTTACAAAATTATTTTTAATGCTTCCCTTGGTGTTTTCTGGGGAAAACACACTTTCTCCTGTTCAAACATTAGGAGAGTTCTTTTTTGATCCCTTTCCTATGAATGCATAATTGGGAAGTTCACTGAGTTTTAGTTGGCTAAGTAAACAAAGATGGAAAGATGTGAGGAGTCAGCTACAACAGATTAATTTCATTTGTGTTATTTCCTTTTGTGGATATTTTCAAAATACAGTTATGTCCACAACAGAACAGTATACTCATTGTATTAAAGCAAGTCGAATTCAGTATAATTTAATTTAATTTCTAAGTAGGCACACATGCTCTTTGCTACATATGCAGAATGGTGAAGAATTCTCTAGGGACTCAAAATTTTGAAAACTTCTGTTTGATGCCATCATGGGAGACATTTAAAGGGCCTTGCTTTAAAATATCTGTACACTGAATATTTAACTCTTTCATTTCTGGAATATTTGTATTTCTGATATTTTTCAGGTTTAACTTTCTAGTGCCTCATTTGATATTGTGGTGTGGACTGGCAAATTTATGTCAGTTTTGGTAACTGTCTATAAAATCCTAAAATCCTAGAATGGTTTGGGTTGGAAGGGACCTCAAAGATCATCCAGTTCTAACTCTCCTGCCATGAGCAGAGGCACCTTCAGTAGACAAACACCTCAAAGCCCTAGTGTGTGTTACCTTCTGCTTTTAAGATCCTTGAGTAATGAGCCTTCTGTACTTGTGGATTTAAGAGAAAAAATTACACAGAGAGTGGGATAAGGAGAGCATGTGGAAATTCCCAATTTTAGTTGATAATTTTTTAGGACCTATCATTTAATTTCCTTAGAAAAATAAAGGAGGAAATTTTGGATCTATGCTTCTGGTATTAGTCTCAGGTTTTGGTATCATTATGATTTTAGAAAAATAAAATTTGTGTAGAAGTTCTTACACAGACATGGAATTCCACATAGAGATACTAAGGCAGCTTAGGATACTATGGAAAAGTTCAAATTTGTTTTTGATGTGTTACGTTCTTGTAGTTTGCTCTGGCTGGCTGATGGTCTATAGGTACGTAGTCCTGCTCCAGAAGATGAGCTCAACTAATTGAGCTTTTGAGGATTTCCCAGCTTTAGGTGCTTCTGAGGACACATTTGCACTCTTTGATTTAAACTTTCGACAAAGGGAGAGTACTCAGAACTTCTCCACCTCTGTGGTTGTTGCTCCTTTCCTAACCAAATCTCCTCTTCTCATTCTCAGGTACACGCTGGTGGACATTCTGCGTGCCATTCTTCTTTCTTTAGAAGCCATGATAGAAGACCCTGAGCTGCAAGTGAATGGATTTGTTTTGATTATAGACTGGAGCAACTTCACCTTCAAGCAGGCTTCCAAGCTCACACCAAGCATGCTTAGATTAGCCATAGAGGGCCTTCAGGTACCATTATTATTTTCTTTCTTTTCCTAATTCTTCTTCGTTTTGCAGTTTATTACAAATCTAGGTCGATAAAAAAGACTGAAGCAAAACAAAATTCCAACAACTTATGAATAGCAAGGCTATTAACACCTTAATGTGTGGGTGTACAGGCAAGCTGCTTGTGACAAAAGTGTGAACTCAGTCAGCTAACTGCAGTAACTCCTGATGTGTAGGCTCCTTCCTTGCTATAAGATATGAGGTAATTTTTTTGTCTTTATTCCAAAGTGACTGGCTTTCTGTAAATTCAGATGGTAGCTTCTGCAACAGGAAGTTAAAAGTAATCAGTTCATGTTGTAATTATGTACAGGGATAATGAAATAGGGGTTGCTGCTGCCACACCAGGTTGGATTTTTTTGTTGATTCTTTTAGAGACAGGCTCTACGTCATTTGTCATGAAAGTGTGGGGCCCTGTGATTGGACACAGTTAGCTGGGCCTATTTATTTACTCAAAGTTCAGCATGTGCTTGGCTCTTTTTCTGGGTCAAGATTAATCTGAGCAGCAGCCTCTGGGATTGAGTATGCAGTGATATAAATTCTTTTCAGCTCATTGTAAATGCACTTTACATGGCACAGGCACATTGGTGAAAAGGATACTGCATTACTTGCATCTGTTTCCCATGGTATTTTATTTTTGTTAAAATGAGAAACTAAAATGGTAGTTGTTTTCTACAGAAGCCTGAGTTGCCATGTTTAAACTATCTGTAATTCACTCCTGTGGCAGTGTGCCTTGCTTTTAGAAGGACATGTATTCCTCTTCTGTAATGTTTTTATCATTTATACATTTTTATTACTCATAAAGCAAAATAACAGTTTTACCTATGAACTTTTTTCACTGTGATAGTGTGATTTCTGAAGAAACTTGTATAGCAGTAATACTAGAGTTTTGATCTAACTAATGACATGGCTCAACTAGTATTCAGCCTGATGTTGCACACAGAAGGGTAGTGACATGAGACAAAGATCTCAGTTCTCATTTTGTTGTGTTTCCTTGTGCAACAATGTGATTTCGTCATCTTCACAACTACCTTAGAAGGTAGCAGAGAGACCTGTGCTCTAGAAGTGCTGCATTTCCTTCTGTTGCTTTCAAAGTTGCTTTCTTTTTTGTGCTTTTTTCAAAGTTAGCCATTGTTTTCTGCTTTAGAACATGAGCAAATGCATTAGTAGTCTTTGTTTTCAAATGGTGGTGTTTCTTCTTGGGCATTATTCAGAGATGGTTATTTTGAAGAGAGCTGCAGTGAATAATTGCATCTGAAAATATGAGGGGTGATCTACCAAACTTCAGGTGGGCTCTGAGACTCAGCATTCTTCTGCCATCGATTGGTTCATGACTGAATTGAGGAGAAGTCCTTTGGCTTACTTAACTTACCCATGCCCCCAGCTTTGTAGCTTTGAATGTTCCAAGTCTGATGGTGGCCAGCACGTCTGGCACCATTTTGTGCCCACTGCTGTTTACTGCAGAGATGCAAAAGTGGGCGTGAAATACACCAGAAGGAAGAAGGAAAAGACATTTTAATGACTGCCTTTTATTTTGGAGGAAAATGCATAGCGAAAACATAATTCTGAATGATGTCAAAGTAAAAAGTGCTTAATCAGGTAGAATGAAAAAGAACAAGAAAAACTCACACACACTATTTATTAATGCTCTTTGTAAATACTTTCTATTTAATCAGAGGAATGAAATTTACTTTGGCTTATAAGATTTAACAGGGCTCAAGATGCTGAACTTTACCATTTGGAGAATTTCAATATTTGTGTTGCTTAGGCAGAAGAGGACAGTGAGAGTGGGATTAGTGACCACTGAATTTGATGTTAACCAAATCCCTTTGCCTCCTGAATGAAATCTATTGAATTTGCATTATATTTGCTTAGCTTCCATGGTGAGCAGAATACTCAATATGGTATGTACCAAAGACTTTACAAGCTATGGCATTTTTTGGCTTTTTGCAATGGCTTAATGTTTAGGAAATTGCTTTTGAAAGTAAGAGAAGTAAATATACAGTTTTCTATTGTATAGAAGAAGATGAATTCTGGTATATACTTTGTCTGCATATGTGTTAAAAGGGAGTGTGAAAAGAATCATACCCCAAACTTACTTGTATAAATTAGGAAAACTTCCTAAGTAGCTGTTTCTACGAAAAGAGACTTTTGATCATGGCACTTACAGGACAGTGATTATCTGTAATCTGATGTGAAATTCTAGCATACCCACTGCAACAGTGCGGTGCCAAACAATTGGTGCAGTGTAGGTCAGTGCTGATTTGTAGGACAAATGGTTTTGCTAGACAAGAAGAAAACTTTATGTGGAGGTGGGGCACTCGGCTGGGACTCTTGATGCTCCAGTCCTAGCTCATACACTGGCTGTGTGCTTTTGGAATAAAGGAGCAACACTCTTCCTTGCAGATGCTTGTGCCTACAGCACTCCTGTTGCTCCTCATCACTGAGAAGGAGGATTTGCACTTAGAGCTCCTACACCTTCCCCAGTGTAAAGTCAGAAGGAAAACATTTTTTGAGAGCTGGAACATATGCCTCGACTTTAGGACTTTGTGTTGACTCTCCCTGCTGTATTCAATATGTGGATGTTTGTGAGTTCCAGTCATTAAGTGCCCACTTTCCCCCAGTCATTGATTTCTGTAGCCAATCACTGATTTTGGACTTGTGAAGAAGCTCATGTTATTTAGCAGCTGTGTTCCTGAAAGCAGGGAGTGTTATAGTGTTGTGTGCTTCAATACCTGAGTGCCTGATAAGGTCTCTTTCAAACACTTTACAAAATTTTGCCTCCTTCACCAGTAATGGGCTCCAATCTGTCTGCTTCAGCTATTTTTCCCATAGAAGAGAGAACTTCTGAGCTCTGAAGAAAACCAGTCCTGAATTTCTATAGACAGTGATGAACTTTGAGCAAAAAACCCAAAATGTATCAGATGGTTTCTGTATAAGGAACAATTAAATTGGCTGGAATTCCTCTGGTTGGAAGAAGAAAAACTGTAGAGGGAAAGTACAGAAATCTGTAAAACCATAGAATGATTCAGCTTGGAAAAGACCTCAGAGGCTTGGCAAATCTAACCTCCTCCTTAAAGCAGGGTCCCTGATGAGGTCAGACCGGGATACAAAAAAGATCATGGGTGGCTAGAGAGAGTGGACAAGCTGCAGATGTTATTTGTTATTTACATTTTAAGAAATGAGCATCATCAGGTGATACTAGGAGGAGGCCTGGCTCTTTGTAAGACACCTTTGTACATCATCTGGGTAACTTGTGGATCTCTGTCCCATGAGGAACTCTGGATGCTTAAATTTTAGCTGTGTTTAGGGAAAGTGAAAAGAGGGATGAACTGAGGATTGGTAAATAGATAAACACCAAATCAAAGTTCAGAATTCCTTAGGCTGTACAAAGTTGGAGATGTGGTGTATGTTGAGTGGAAATAATCACATATGTTGTCCAAGTTGTAGCTGCTCTAGGCTCTCTCTTTTGGCCTCTGTTAAGGACAGTCCACCAGGCTAAGTGGACTTTTGGTATGGCATGATTAAGTCAAGTTTTGTATATTCCACTCCTTTCCCCATTCTGAAAACCTGCTTCTGTTTTACTGCTTCTGGCACTGCCCTGACCTCTGCTACCAAAACACCTAGCTGAGAACTCCTGGGAAGAAAGAGGGAGGAAGTTCTGGGTATGATTATTTTCTTGGTAATAGTCCTTTTTTACATAAACCCCTATATGGACTTCTTTTTTTTTTTTTTTATTTTAATTATCAAGATGTCAATGCTTTCATAAGGCAGGTGAAAACAGTTTCAAAGACTGAAAATTCAATTTAAAAATTATATTGAAAGTTGGAATTATTAACTCTGACAGACAGCTTTGGGGGTAATTATAATTGAGTTTTGCAAAATGGAACACTATAGGTATGCATGAATCACATTAACTGATTAACTGATATTTAGTATTCTAAAACCTGGGCGGCTAATTCCTTCTTAAATATTGATTTCTATTTAGTGCATAATAGTAGTTGCGTGCATGACAGATTTTTTCATGCACGTTTTCACTCAGGCAGGCTGTACATCTCAATGCTTTGTAAAAGTCTGTAGTTGGCTGAAAGTGAATGCTTCTCCTCTAGCGAAAAAGCTGGTGGAAAAGAGATGATACACATTTAAATGGGGAGCTGAGCATATGTGGACAGTCAGCATTGTTGCAGAAGACAGAAGACTCTTGCTTCTGGGACAAGGGTGTTTGGGAGAAACAGTGATAGTGTTATGGGGGACAAGGCAGGTCTTTTAACTGTGTCTTTTTTTTTTTTTTTTGGTGACAGAGGAAGGCTTCATAAGCTAAAACAAACTCAGTCCTGTAAAAATGAAAGCAAACCAGAAAGTTAAATGAAGGCAGCATCCTTGCAGCTACAATCACTTTCAAAAGCATTTTTCACACACCTGTTCTTGTGAGCTGTAAGAACAATATCCCCAACCAGATTTGCTGCAGCAGTGCAAGGTGGAAGTACCAGACACAGACCATGTAGTCTGGTGATGAAAGTGACAGGACTTCCTACTCCCATTTTCAGTGTCTTGCAGGGAATCTTGCTGAACATCAGGGTTGGTTCAACAAGGAGACAGAGTGGTTAAATTTTGCCACCTGGTTCTGGACTACATCTATGCAACCAGCATGCTGCAGTGCCAAGGATTCCTGAGACGAGAACTTCCAGAGCTAAGGATGCCACTGGAAACAGTATCGTGACTTCATATAATTACTTGGTCACATGCTCTGTGCAGTGCCTAATATTGTTAATAATGAGCTGAAGGAACAGTTTGTACTAGCAGTGAGCAGCAGTGAGCTGCAAACCACAAAACAGGGCTTTGAATGTTTTTGCATCCAGACTTAAAACCGTTCACTCCTCTTACTCAGTGCTTGAATTCTCTACCGTGTTTTGAGAATAGGGTCCTGACACTTTGCATATTGCTTGACAGAATATTAAAAAGTAGCAGACTCAAGCTTTTAATGGGAGTATCTTCCATTTTCAGGAAGTCTAGTAAAAAATTTCATTCAGTTTATTTTTTTTTTAATCGAAGAATTAAGTTGTTTGTAAATGCTAGGGTCCCCTGCACCCAGTACTTCCCGGAGAACAGAGAGACGTGCTTGTAAACAGCATAATTTCATACCTGTTCAACTCATGCTCTGTAGCAACAGCAGTTAAATGGGATATTTTTCCTAAGAGCTTGTTCAAGAGTTTGCTTATGCTTGGTCTTCCTTACTTGTAAAAAGACCGTAAAAAGGCTTAGCAGCAATTTACTGTGGAAACAGGGTGGACCGGAAGTGATTGTTATTTCTAGCTCCTCACCTGCTGTCTGGATGGGCTGGACCTGGTGGGTGAGAAAGAACTTTATGACCATAGCTCAGTTCAGCTACAAACAGGCATGTCTGTATAGACACAGCCATTATTCAATGTGGTCCCAGTTTTTAATCTGTTATCTGAAGACAGAATTAATTTCTTTGCTAGATTCTTTTGTGATGCTTATAAAAAAATTGTTGAATGCCTTTGGACTGTTGATTTATGTATTCGCACAAACACACTTTTAAAATTAGAGGATGCCATAATCTTTTTTTCTTATTATTTTTCTATCCACAATTGTGAATAATTCCACAGAAAGATTACTATTAAAGTGTTTTCTAATTTGGGGTGCCCACTGTGACAGGCTATGGTCTGATTTTCAGTCACGTTTTATATATTTGGAGCCCAGCTGACATGTATTTTTGGTCAGGAGGATTCAAGACTTTAGCCTTGATCTTGAGCACCCAAGCCAGGAGTCTGAATTCTAGCATGGCTAAGTTAAGAGCTTCTCATTAGATTCTCTTTGAATGTACACAGTGGGCTACCACGTCTGAAACAAATGAGAAGAAGCAGCAAACTAAACTCTCCTTTCCCCCCAAGAAACTCTGCTCTGTGGCATCTTACTGAAAACTGCAAGGAAGCTCAATGGAGTTAAATATCCACCCTCCAAACACTGCTACTGGAGCTGTGGAGTATCTGCCTGCAGTAGGTTGTCATCCTCCATGTGAACCTGAACAAAGACAGACAGAGGGCACTTTGCCAGTGGTTAGCAGATACTTGCTGTAAGCAAGGCGTGATTAGTTGTGGGGAGCTTGGCTTTTGTTCAGACACTTTGATCTAACTGGCACAGACTCTTCTGCTCATTCCTCCTGCCCTTTTTGCTCTGAGCAGGCTTTGCCACAGTCCTACTGTTTCCCCAGTTCCTCAACCCACTCCTGCTGACATTGTCTTACTTTGTACTAGTCTTCACTGATGTGGCTTTTTTGTCTCTATTCTGATGGCATCCTCCAAAACCTCAGTCACCATAGATGACTGCATGACACATTAAGTTCATCTTAGACTCCTTAGGAGATTTCAGACTTTTGTGATCTCACTGGCCAAATGCTCTCCACATCTGGCTTCCAATCACCTTCAAACTTCCCATCTCCACATCTTTTAACCAGTGTTTCCATTGCTCTTCATAGCAGTCATGGAAGTAGTGCTGGAGAGTGAGTGTTGGTCTGTTCACATGCCAAATGAATCCTTTTGACACCAAGCTGTTAAGGAAACTCTCCTTTTAGTTCCTCCCACCAGAGCTGGCCTGCTTGGTACACATGACTCGTTGCTCATGGGGCCAGGCAGGAGACATTGGGAGCTTCTGAGTTACTGGAATGACATGGCATGATCTAGAAAAAGAATATTTTTTTTTAATCTGATGTTCTCTTCTACTCAACAAATTAGATGTGGTTAGTGTAGAAACCAATGAAAATGCTTAGAGTTGACATTTTTCTGTCAATTCTGTCAACAGAGAAAAACATCCAAGTAAAATGATTGCACCTTGAGAGAAGGAAAATAGAAGAGACTCGTACATGAAGGTTGCTTCTTCCTTGAGCTTTTGCTGTTTTACTTCTCTTTATCAGGAAACTGAATCTATCTGCATTAACTAAAGAGAGTGACTAAATTGCTCTGATTAGGCTGAAAACTAATGTAATACTAAGGTGACAAAAACATGAAGGGCTTGTAGCACAAACTCAGTATAGGCAATTAATTCTTGTAACTGTGAATGACTTCCTGTTGTGTCTGATAGACCACACTTCAACAACTATATGGTTATAACCATTCCTCAGCTTCAGAATATCTATTTATTTTTGAAAGTGATTTTTCTCAGTCAAGGTCTAAATATTTCTCTTTTCTTCAGTATCTTAAGGCAATAAAGGGACTAAATAGTAGTCTTCCTTGTAAGGTCACTCAGAAAAAAACTAATTTGTTGTAAATTGTAATGTTAGAGACAGAAGACATGTTTTAAGATCATAGTTCACCTTCCTGCTAAGGCAAGATTATCCTGTGCATTATATTTTCTAGTGCTTCTCACAGTTTAATTTGAAAGCTTGAAGGCAAGTCTGGCACATTCTTTGGAAACCTCTCTGAGACTTCTTGCTCTTCAGATTTCCTCTCGGCATTAGTCCTAATTTTTCTATTTCAAAATGTCAACTCCTATAAAACCCTTTGCTATTCCACTGTGTGCTGTTGGGCCCAAAGCAGGAATTGGTATGTGACTCTCAGTAACCCATAGGAAGGAATTGTTTTCATGCAGTACCTATCTGCAGCAGCAGCGATTTGGAATCGGGGCCTTGAGATGTCCCTCCTGGCTTCTTTGGCACTGGAGATGTTGAGATGTGAAAATCAGCGGGATCCTCTTTATTTGGAGAGCCTAAATCTGTTTTTTTGTTTTTTTTTTATAGTGTTCAATTTACCTGTGTTATCAATCCATTTTATGTACGCATCTTTCACGTTTACCTCAAAAGTACACACTGGATAATTTTGTAATTATTTTCTGAAACCGGTCTAACCTTTATTTTCCGTGATGCTAATAAATCCTCTGTGATCTTACTAGGCTGTGCACAGTTGTCTTTATGTCAGTGTCTTCTGCACATGCTGCCCATGCATATAGTGCCTCTGCCAGCAAAGTCTTACAGCGCCCATCCACAAAACAGTACAATGTATTATTTTTTTGTAATTTTGGTTTATATTCCGTAGCAAGTGTTCACCTCCTTTGACAATTATTTTTTATGAATCCAATTTGCCTTTGGTTATAAGCAAAATTTTGACTTTGTTTATAAGTGATTGGTGTGCAGGAAGAACACTGCTGTCATAGTTCACATGTTTAAAAACAACTGTGGGAAACATCTCTGGGAGCAGCACCATTAAAAACGTGAAATTATATGGCTAGTAAAGGTTTCTCTCATCTCATGTTTCCTAATCATGAAACAATTTAGAAAATTCAATTTTTGTATGTTTTAATAGGCATAGCTGTTTAAATAAATGATATTTTTTTGGTGATTTAAAGTAGTACTACACTACAGAAAGTAGTTCAGGAGCTGAAAGTTTAGATATATAACAAATGAAGAAAATTGTATTTCTGAAGAAAAAAAATTGTATTTCTGAAGAAAAAAAAAAGGTATTAATTGTTTCTAAAATATTATTGTGCAGTGTGGATAATATGCTTTAAAAAAAAGCTCCCTTCCCCGAAAAGCATTTCTGTAGTCTTTTCCTGCATATTTTGCAAAAGTCAGAATACGTTCTTAAAAAACATCTCTTCTTATTATGTGGAATATGAAAATAGTGCTTGTAATATTTTCCAGTGTTTTCTGTAATGAAAAGGATTGAGTAGTAATGATTTGTTTACACATAATGAATATCCAAACATGGATATGGACTGAAATCCAAGGTGGCTGAACATATCATCCTTTTTTGAGGAAAATAAATTTACATTAAATAAAAAAAAAAAGAATTTCACTCCAGCGCCTGACTCTGAGTCAGCATCTCCCCCAGCAGAGTTCTGGCTATGCTGAGGTGCTTGCTTGTTCTTTTGAGTTGCATTTTGCGTTGTCCCTCACAGTATCGGTTTTGACTACGAAATATGTATTGCTGTCCCTTATTTTAAAGGACTGACTCTAATATCACACAGTGTCATTGGAAAATGCAGTCTTTAATCTGTGTTTTCAAATATGATTAAAGATTGTGTTTTCAAATGTGTTTGTTACTTCCCTGCTCTTTTTAGTAGATTCTTATGAATCCTTTATAGCTGTTAGAATCTTTTGGGGTAGGGCTTCCTTTTTGAGAAGAACTGGATTTCAACCCTTGGCCACTTCCACCTCTGAAAACATTATCTGGAAGGAGAAACTGATTCTGCTGTGTTTCAGAGGAGGGCAAACTATTTGACTGAAAGTATAGATTAAATAGTATAGTATAAATTTAGAGCACTGCATCTTCTGGCTGAAGGCCACCGTACAAAGTATAAAGAACCCAGGGCAAATCATCAAGTACTGGTAGTCCTCCAGCATTCTCCTCAGAAAGTCTTTGCAAAGTACAGCCAGTCCTCTGAAATCTGCAGTGGATCTTTCTGGTCTTTACGCAGAAACGCCATGGATTGTGCTCCAGACACAGTGAGTCCATGTAGAAACCTGGATACATTCAGTAATTCAAGTGCAGTTATAAACCCAGTCTTTGCAATAGGAGTTTTCAACCTGCAGAAGAGTATATGGTGAAAATGTAGATTCATTTTGTGAGGAAGATGGAAAAGGTTTTGAAGGATAGTGCTTAACAGAGGGGAAAAAGAGGACACTAAGAATGTCAGGAGAATACAGGATAATTACGAAAGGAGCAAGGTAATTATAATAGAGCAAGGTGTTGGGCAGAAGAGAGACCTAAAAACTGCCCTTCAGTTTAGATTTTAAAATGTTTCAAAGTAGTCAATTATATTTCCTATTTTATGGTTGTTATCAATCTCATTGGGTAAAATGTCATCTCTAAAATTTTTTATAAGCTGGACTGACGTGCCATTGGAAAATAAAGATTAACATTTTTGAAATCATAGTTGTCACACATCTGCTGCGGTAATTGACCTTTACCATAGCACCAGATATTATCATTCCCCTCTAGTTTTGGTCAATGAGCACACCACTATAACATGGTGACTTTGACAGGCACCAAGCGTGCCTTGAGACTGTGTTCTTCCTCAAATTCTTAATTAATTTTCCAGAACTACATGAGTTAACTGCATAGCTCAAGCAACATGTTTCCGTTATGAGGGGATGCAGTTAAATAGTTGTGATTGATGAGGGATTATGTATCAGTGAGAAGCTGCCTGAGCGTCTTAACCACTTATTTTCTCATCCTTTATTTTTCAGTGGTTTGGAGATGCAGAACTGCGGGCAAGGTTTGACATATGTTTTGGGATTAGCTGAGATCCACTGGGTCACGCTTTTCAAAGTGTTTTGTTAGGAATATTGAGCAATTGATTTTCTCTGGAAAACGCTAGGATGTCTTCATACTATTGCTATCAGTATGATCCAATTCTGTTCTCCACAGAAATTCAGCAGGAGTGCAATTTAATGAGACCAGTGAAAGGAATCTGACTGCTCTATTTATAGCACACTAATTGATCAGGGTAGCCATGGTAGGAGGAAACTTCAGAGAAAATCAATGCAGTATCAAATGAAAGTAGCACACAAGCCTTTAAAGACAGCTGTGTGAAAGCCAGTTAAGAATGAATTTATTTGAAGATCCATGGGAACATCTTGGACCATGTGTGTTCTTGCTTTAAGTTGTAGGAATGAAACCAAACTAAGCAGCATCTTACATGCAAGGCGAGCCTTACTGTGTATTTTTTTCTTCATTCTCTTGATACTCTGTCCCATTAAATCTTCTTCGTGGATTGTTTTTCATATGGGGACTGTAAATGTCTTCTTTTAAGAGCTCCCCTTTGACAACCTAATCCTGTTTTTGTCATGAGCATGGCAGCCACGCTGTGTAGGTGCGCTGCAGAGCCTCTTGGCTGTGTGTCCAGCACTCAGGCACAGTTCCAGGTCTCATGGCTTTCACTTAAATGCAGGGAGAAGATGGTCTGTCTACCTCCATTCTCATTCCTGTCATCAAAATCCTCGTAATCATAGTAGATACATGACGCGTAACTGTTTGTACTCATTGCTAGTGTTTCTTAAATCTGTGTAATCAACCTTTGCTTCCTCATGAAATCTGCTAAAGTCCTGAACAGCCCTTATTCGCCATCCCTGAAAGTTACGGGTTTGTGGCAGATATTCTCCTTTACTGATTGCATCTCCATGCTGGGGACTGACTGCCCATCAGTACATTGCTTTTGGGCTGCTGTAGAAGGATGAAGCAAGCAACAAACTGCCATGAAGGCATTTTAGCAGTAACTTGTTTCAGAAAGAGTAAGAAGGGGAACATATGTACACTTTGGTTACTTTGAATGTGCTTTTTGTTCTTGTGTTTGTACACAGACAAAAGTTTTACCTCTTCCCTAAAGGACGGCAAACATGACAATGATTACCAACAAAGCTGTCCAGGCTGTCCGTGTGTCTCCTTTCCTTCAGTGCTTGAATGTGCTTGCAATTAAATGAATAAAAAAATATCTTGCTTCATTTTACGGCATGTAGGATGCAGTGTTTAGAATGTACATACTTTTTTCAGTAGGATTATTAAAGGCATGGCATCATGAAGTAGATGCATGAATAATTCTGTTTTTCTGCTGCTTCATAAGAAAGGAGTAAATAATCTACACCTTCCATGAACAGTTAATTTCTGTGGGCTAGTTTTATGTAGCACCAATAGCTAAGCATATTAATGGTGCTACATCTCCTGTTCATTCAGTTTTGAGCATATGTAGTGGCATGGAGTTGTGGCTTAATTAGGTAGATGAATAATGTCAGAAATATTGTCAATTATCAATATGGTCTTCATCTTTCTTTAAGCCCTGACTGTGAATCCAGTTCCCAATGACATCAGCAGTTGCCGTGGTGAACTTTCATAAGCTAGTCTTTAATCTTTCATTAAATCACAGGCTAGGAAAGCAGACATGAGGACTGAGATGAAAAAATGTGCATCTGCAGCACTGATGTCTCCCTGAAAAACAGGAAAACCACACTTCTGTGTTTTTGGGAAAAAAAAAAGATAATTTGCTGCATTGGTGAGCACACTTTCTCAGCCACTTACATTGTCTAAGCAACACCATGCAAGGAGAATTTGCAGAATGTAAACAGAGGTGGTATGTGTGGGGCTTGAGAGCAGCTGAAATCAAGTATGACAGGGCCTGAATATGATGAATGACTCAGCTCTGTCATATGCAAGGTTTGAGAATGGAGGTAAGGCTGGCAGGTTTAGGATGTCTTTTTCTTGCTACATTGGGCTTTAGCTGGACATTTCTTAGAACAACATGCTGCAAATTTAAATTATTGTTCAGAAGGGCACTGGGGATATCGCCATGTGAGCTACCAGCACAGAGGTGATGTGTGAACTCACACTCAGACTGACACATGGGAAAAAAAGAATGGGACAGAGGGCAGAGTACTTCAGGGCCCATGTGAAACAGAGTGGGTCTTTTGAGAAACACCTCTGAGTTGAGAGGGCAAATGGAAACTGAGTGGTTACTGACGAGCCCCAAGTGTTTGGTGTACTGAGCTGAGACTGGAAGAGTAGAAGTATCTGTGTTGTAAGGGACATAAAGGTGCAATATAAAGCTTTCGTTGTGGAACAGCTCCCCAGAATAGCACTTTGGGCCAAGATGTAGCTGTCTCATTCTGTGCTATTTTGTCTAATAGGAGAAAATTATACTTCCCCATGAAGCTTAATGTGCTTATGTCATTACAGCATTGTGTCTCTAAGAATGCCATCATAGGAGCTGTTACTGGCACAAGTCTTCTCAGCAGCTCATTTGTGCTCAGGTCTTGGTTTACCAATGCAAACTCTGTCCCTGTTCTGTTTGTCCTAAATTAGTCCTGCCTTCTGTATGGGACAGATGTTGAGCTGGTGTTTCCCTGCGTTTATTCACTCAGTGCCTGCTTTTGGGGAAAAGAAGTACAATAGCAATTTTTTTCCCCCACAGTAGAAATGGAAAGCCATTATTTTGCACTTTGCAAATGGAAAAAAAATTAAAGAGGCAGGGAACAGACCTACAATTGCTTTGTTCTAGTTTGCAAATACAGTAATTGAAAAAAAACAGAAAATAGAAAAGCAGAATCTGGTTTGTTGGGTTTTTTTTTACGTTTTTTTTACACATTTTAAAGTTGGGATTGATTTCCTTTAAGGTTATGAAGTCTTGCTCACAAATCTTTTATGCTTTCCCTGAGGCTTTTTGTTCCTGGATAGGTTTTTGACAATTTAAAGTTAGTCAGAAGAAGTACACTAAGATGTAATTTATGTTGCTAGGCATTATTACCCCAGGCCCTGCCTTCTCACACAGAGGAGCACACGGGTGAAACTGCAGAATAGAATTATCTTTGCCCAAGTTGCAAAAAGAGAGGTTGTCTGTGAGAGCCCTCTGTCATGTTTTCCTACCAGCATCAAGTTCACACTTATGTCCTTGAAAAATATCATTTGCTCGGATGACAGACTGTCACAGGGCCAGGACATAGGTTATTGCTGTGAGATGAGAGCCTTTTGGCATTCTTCTGAGTCACTGGCACCATCTGTCCCTCTTCCTGAGGTAAGGCCGGATGGAGCGAGTGCAGCCCTGGCATGCTGTTCAGCTTTTTATTTGGCATTCCCGACCTTGCAGCAGTCGCGGTCTGATGGGGGGGTTGGTTTGGGATGACTTGCTTTGTTCCATGTTCTGCAGCAAAGCCCGGGCATAATCTGCTTTGACTCACATATTGTATTGCAGGAGACATGTTTTGCTGCAAAGCAGATGGTTTCAAAATGAATATTTTTGCTATTAGTGCATCACATTAGGCCAGGTGTTGCTTGCTTCTCCCACCCCTCCTTGTTCAGAACCTTGATTTTCTTTTCAACATACAATAAAAACTTAGAAGGGAATTCAGTTAGGATTCACATAGATCACAATTCTGGTCACCCAAATAGTGTCAGCCTAGTTTCCCTTTTTGATTCTATTAGGTGGGTGATGTGTTCCTGTCCTTTCTCTCTTGAGTTTGATCCTCTCAACATGGACTGAAATTCACAGCCCTGGGCTCATCAAACGCATATTGATTAAAAAAACCTCAACCCTTAGAATAACTTTTAGGCAGCACAAAATGTAGTGGTAGGATATTAAAGATAACAGGGTCAGGTTTCCCACAACATTGTATGTGGAAAGACATGGTAAGTGTTGGTCTTGCAAACACTGTGGTGTTAGAGGAGAACAGGACTTTAGAGAGAAACCCAGGGCTGTGAGTTTGCTGACTGAGTTCATTGTGAGGATTGCTGCAACACTAGAACAAATAAAAACTGAGTGAATTTGAGCTTAGTGCTGTTAGTGAGCTTTCAGACAAGTAGTAATGATGAGTGAGGCTTGGCAGTGGAAGACACAAGTTGAGGTTATATGTGTATTGACACAGGAATGACACTGAAATGCCCGTAGGAAAAGGGAGTTCTCTAGGGATGATGTTCAGTGTGAAGTGAGCAAGGAATAAACACTGAAGTCTGTGGGTGATGAGGTGAAAGGTGACCCACGGCACCGAAACCTGGGGAGGACACTTGGCACGGATCAGGGAGACTGGGGAGAAGGCAGAGAGGATGGATAATGGCAGCAACTGAGGACATCCTGTTTCTTGAGCAATAACTGTAAAATAGAAATGGGATGAACAGCAAGTTCTTTTAGAATGAAATGTACTGTAATGCATTTATATGTTAATGAGAAGGAGCAGGAGGGGTGAAAATAGGAGCTGTCACTTCAAGAAAATATCATCAGGCATAGAGTTAGAGGAGTTGGTGCTAGAAAGCAAAATTTCCATGTTGTTTCCCAGGTAATAGGTGAGTATGTTGAGGCTGGGACATGTCCAGACTGTGAAGTGAGACTTGGGGATAGAGGCTCATGTTTGTGTGTGCCATTTGTTTTGCCCTCATTTTTAGGGTCCTTAAATAGATCTAATTTCCCTTAGTGTTACATAACATTGAGTCAAACCCAGCTTTTCAATATCTTAAATTAGTTTTAACAAGCAAATTTCTAGTTAACACATTTAAAGTAATGAATGCAGCTCTCCATCCTTGCAGAAAAGGCTCAGTGGTTACCTGCAGTGAGTGTGCAGGTGACTTTCACCAAAACTGACCCAAACCCTATTTCCTTTTGAGCTAGACACGATGCTCCAGTGCAGGAGGTCCAAACTTTCCCATCCATGATGCTGGTGTCTTTCTGTGTCTTTATGTTTTCTCTTTATTCTCTGTGTCCATCTTCATGCTCCTGCAAGCTCTGGTGCAGCCTCCTGTGCTTCCGAAGCCATGCAGCTTTGGAGAGTCAGTGACTTGGCAGCAGTCACCTGTCCGTGGAGATCATCAGAGTTGGTGTCAATTTGATGTGGATTTAAACAAAGCTAGGCCTGCCAGGTTGGACAGAGAGTTACTTCCTTGAATTTCAGAATTTTGACTTCTGGTTTGATTCATGCTTCAGGCATAATTTCAGATCTCTCATTTGAAGAGAAAATATCTTCCCTACCTGGCTGGAAGCCATGTCCAGAGCAACACAGTATGATCCTCACTGGGAATACTTTTCATCTGCAGAAATTGTAGATGATGCACATGCTTTGATAGTAAATAGCATCTGTACTTGTTATTGCTTTGTGTAGTACTGAAAAGCACATGTCAGTATGATAGGTATGGATCAGGGAATAATTATAGCTCGTGTGGACTATATAAAACTATATACAACCTACTGATCATGCAACAATGCATCTATTTTATAAACTTTGTGCTCTATTGGAATAAACATTGCAAGGTCTTTGCTCTGATGCTGAGTTATATTGATCTGTCAACACTTGTTTAACAATAGTGTTGTAGAAAAGATAATAATTTTTTTGCAAACACATCTGCATCTGTATTTATGTTAGTGTCAAAGAAAACCAACACAATGAGGGAGAGTTTTATTTTAAAAGTATAAAATGTTTGTAAATCCGTTCTTTTTTTCTCTTTGAAATGCAAAACCATGCAAAGGTCTTGCTCATATTTTTTATTTACTATGAATTCAGCTTGTCTGTTAATCTAGCTCCTATTCCCACTGTTGTTGTGCTGTCCACCCTGCTGATGATAGGGAATAAGTTGTTTTTATTATACACATATGAAGCCACTTACATAGAAAAAGCATTCAGTAGATACTCCGTAGTGGAGAACTGTTTTCAGACAGGTACGTTGTTCTGGAAAAGGAGAATCACATAGCCCAGATGAGTTACTCTTTAAGACTATCAGAAATAGTTATTATCATCAACATTTACAACCCTGCATGTGGATTTTATTTATTTTGGATTTATCAGTTGTGTACTCAGACTGGACTTGATTCTCACCTGATGCAGAGTCCAACTCCTCTTAGGCAGTTATTTTGCTGTAACTGGGGTTCTCCAAAACCCCTGCTTGCTCTCACTAGATCTGCTTATTGTGAGTGAGTTCTGGTGTCCTTCCCTCGTGACTGATATTCAGATCTGGGCTCTTCTCTCTCACTTTCCCCATTTAGCAAGTGTCGTTACTGATCCCAGAGTTCTTGGTTGAAACCTTTGAGTTACCTGCTGAATTAATTGGAATATGGACAGAACTTAATTAATTATAACTTACCTTAAATGTAAATGACAATACATTTCTCAGTGATGTTGAAAAGGAACTGGGATGCTGAAGACTTGATGGCTAAGAAAGTAATAATGATGCATATTTTGCATGAAGAATTGTTTATACCTTGCAGCCATTTCTAGTCACCATTACACCTGTACAGAATATGGACAATAAAATTTCGACAGGGATGATATGAACAGAAGCATTGGTGTAATACCAATTTTTGTAAAAAAAAGTTATTCAGTAGAGGTCACTGTAGTGGACAAAAACATCTCTCGGGACTCCTTACTGTGTATTTACACCATAGACCTCATAGTGCTTGAGTAGCCACTCTGTTTAATTAATGGTATTTAAAAGGTTTAATCTGTGTGATGAATAGAATTTTAAAAATCCGTAGCTAACGTATGAAAGTGAATATGTTTGTTTTGTATGAAGCATAATAGTTTAAAATTGCTTCTTGTTTTCCTGAGTTTCTTGCTGAGTGTAACTATGTACTAATAAAACAGACATGCCCAGGGCTGCTCCCTTCTGCTGTAGTGGCTATGTCCTGACTATTATTATTTTTGCTAACCTAAGCATATAGCTACATTCAAAGGTCATTTTGGAAATGGTGCTTGATTTCTGTTTACCTTCCAAATTGTTTGGGAGAGGGACGGTGGCTATAACTTACTCTAACAGTTTCACAGTGCAGCTAATTGAGTTTCTCCTCCATGAATGTTTCTGGGTGCTGTTAATTGTGCAGTGTAGGTGCTGCTTGGAGTTTTGTAGAATTTGACTTTGTGTATCTTGGTACTTCTTATGGTACATTTCATTAGGGAAAGGCCTGGCTCTGTAGTTAGAAATTATGGAGTACACCCGATACAATCAAACTACTGCAAGTCCACAGTGAGTTGAAGCGGGTGAGCTGTATGTGAAGAGCATTGCTTTGGAGATCTTTGGTGAGCCTGCACTCACCCCTGCAGGCTGATGTTGCAGGATTGGAATGTCATAGAGTTAATCAAGCTCATCAGACACACTTGCTATAAACTCTTATTCATAGTGATGACATGATCACATTGTACATTGGACAAGTTGTCGTGTCTGGTGTTTTCCCATTCTTGATGGCACTTTGAGGCAATTAAATGCTGCTGTAAAAATGCTGCTGGAGTCAGCTGAAAGTGTAGAGAGGATTTAGATAGGCAGAATGAGATTCCTCGAGTTGTTATATGACCAAGTCATTGAGGTTAATGCTTCTCTGTCTACAATGGCACCATGGGGCTTTATACACCCAGAAATGGTCAAGAACCTTCATTACTTTTTTCCTGCTGAGAGCTGGCAGCTTCAGTGAGCACACCAACTGTTCAGTTGTGCTGGAACTTTGAGGCAGAGTTGAGCCAGAGGAGAGGAACCAATTACTGAAGTGCCAACAACCACTGGGCATCACTTTGGGTTCCACCTGGAGGTCATTCTGCATGGCCTCACTTTGCAGGTGAGGTCTGTCACAGTCACAGGACTGGGTGATGAAATTTGCAGCAGTGTGACAGCTTAAAATAACAGAGCAATCTGTTTGAATACTGAGGGCGTCTTGGGACACACAGGATTGTGCTTGTCTACGATTTATTTCATCACATAACTCTCCATATCAGATCTGCATGAAATTCAATTTCTTATCCTGGTGTAAGCTTGTGTTGTGTATGATCACAGCAAGTAACAGAATGATATCTCTTAGAATAGCTCCAAGATGCTGCATTCTTATCCACAGAACAATTTTTAGTTCTTCTAAAAATTTAAACAGAAACATTATAGCCTTTGACTCTAAAGCCTTTCAAAGAAGAAACACAAATTTTCCATAACAACTGAAATAAAATATTTATGTAAATTATCTCCCTTCTAGAGATTTTTTTATTTGAAAAGTATCAAACAGGTCAAAATTGGAGTGCTTAATTTTGGGAAAGCTGCCAGCATTGAGTGGAGCATTCAGATACCTCACATCCCCATTTACCTCTAGGCTGTATCTGTTCCTGTCTCCAGGAGACACTGTTGTGCACTGTAGGAAAAAATATTTCAACCAAATAACATTGTCTTTGCAAGGAAATGGAAGCTTAGAGCACTCAAACTACAGCTCCTGGGGGGCAGTAGCAATAGCTAGCAAGAATTCTGAGATAATTTCCCCCCTGCTTTTTTTTTTTTTTAAATCTACCTTCCTTCCTTCCCTCCCTTCCTCCAGTGAACTCAAATTCTAAGGTAGCCTTTGCATTTTGTATACTGGCGGATTTAACTGCTGCATTCTTGTCACAGAACATTTAAATATTCATGCTGCCTTTAATTTTAGTGCTGAAAGACTGTAGTGGATACGATGATGCAGGAATTTGGGCTCAGAAAATGGAAGATTTTTTTAATGCTTCATCTACATGTGAAGGTTTATCAGTCAGACTCCAAAATGAGCAGAGCTGACTGGAGTACTGCTTTAAATGATCTATTGCGGTAAATACACAGCCAGGATCTTCAAATGGCTAAGCATACAGCTGGTGTCTGATGTCCAGAATGTGGCTCGAAGTGTTGTTTATTTAGGATGAGAACGGGTATTATAGATCTATAGTAATACACTGTATACATATATACACATCAGCAAATTTCTTTGTCTGAATTGCCAAAACTAAGGTTAACAAAGAAACATGTTAAAAATCATCTTATGGTTATTCCAGGTTGGATTTAATTACATTTAAGGAAATTTAAGTGATTTATCTGTGTGTTTCTTATTTCCCTGTCTGCTGGCAGTAGGCAGCCTCTCCCCTCACTGCCAGCATCTGACTGATTAATTGGTCTCTTGCTTGATCTATTTTCCTTTTTGTTTATGTATAACTTGTTCTAGTGCTTTCCCTTTTTAATATGGTAGCATCAAATTTGTTTAAGGTCCATGAACTAATGTGGATTAAAAGTCAAGCAGCAGCAGCAGCAGCTCTAATACATAATTGATCTACCAGCAGGGCACAAGGAAGTGATTCTCGTTCCTAGATAGGAAATGACTTTTTTTGTCCTATGCTGTTAGTCTGAGCTCTTAAATTTATGTTAAAGTGAATAGACTACTGGAAATTGCCCAATTATCCATGTTAATATTTTTTTAAGAGATTAATTTGCTGTTTGAGGCATAATGATTTTTATATACAGACACACATGCACTGTTTGACACGTTCCTTTTAGATTTCAATGCAGTTCTGTTCATTGGCAATTGAAGATGTCTTATGTCTAGAAAATGTGGTGCATTTTGAGTCTGTATCTGCATCCTGCTGTGATGGTAATACACCTGGTAATACCTAACAGAAGATTTTGCTTGCTTAAACTATTTTTTGTACAGGTGCAAGAGCTCAACAACAGCATCCATTTGTGAATGGATAGGTTGGAAGAGACTGTGTCTGCTTATATTAGCATTGGCTCTGATTTTATTTCAGCTTGTCCTGTGTTGCTGAGGAATGACTCTTGACTGTTCAGTTAAGCAGAGGTAGAAGCTTGTTTACGGTTTAATGTTTAATGATACTCTCACTGAAGTGGGGAGTTTTGTATTTTCAGCCTCCTTCTGAGGTACACGTGGTGGTCACAGCAGGGGCCTTTTCAGCTGTAGCCTGCACGATGTGGATGGCTGTGGCACTAATAGCGTGGATGTGCCGGGCAGCACGGCACGATGCCCGGTGTGCTGCTGATGGATGGGAAGCAAGAGACAGCCAGCAGGGCGTCTCTGCCTTCCATTAAGTCCACTCACGCATGCCATATGCCATCATCCCTGTTCTGGGGATTTAATTCTCTAAGTAGCATCAACCACTAGCACTGGAGTGACAGGAGTAGAGGAAAGCAGAAAATTTAAGCCATGCTGTAGAAGAGGGCTGCAAATCAGAATGTGGCTAAATCAGAAAAGTAGAATGGAAGGTGAGGGAGGGAGGATCTTTTTGCATACATTCTTACGCTTCCTGTAAAAAGTAGGTTACACTGGTATAGTATATTGCATTGCACTTAAGATGCTTCAATTTGAATAAAGTTTTAGCAGTAGAGCAATAAACATTTTGCAATCTCTAATTATAAACATCTGAAGGTGTTACATATGCAAAAGCAATATCTTTGTAAATAATGCTATATTTAGAAAAAAGACATACTTTCAAATGCAACCACCCTTTGTTATGTTGCTAGAGCTAAGAGTAGAGCAGCAAACTGTCAGTTTCAAAATGGAAATTGAACTTCTTTCCTAGAGGTGTGGTAATGAATGGAGTTAGTTTGACTGTTGCTGACTTTCCCTGGTCTGTGAGCTGCCCGTGTTGCCCTCTGGCATTTCTGAAAAGGTGGGCTCACTGGTGGGTGCCAGAACTGGGGAAGCAGCTCATTTCCAGCCTTTGGAAACTGAACTTGTTCAGTGTTGTGCAGACAGCTTGGCAGTGGCTACATTTTGTAATTCTGTTTCAGAGAGCGTGATGCATGAAATATCAGGGTTTGCAGGTAAGGTAAGCCTTCATTTAGGTGGAGAAAGCCAAGCACATTTTTGACAGTAACTTGTTAAGATGAGTGACCTCAGCTAAACCAAGAAGTCTGAGTAACTTGCATAGGGTAAATATTAACGTCTACCAGCAAATCATTTTTAATTGCCTTTGAGGAGTCTGTCATCACACTGGTTACTTCTGCTGGTGAGGAATTTCAAAAATAGCACGACTGTGGTGAGTGATTTGAAAAATACCAGGTAAAAAGACTATTTAACCTCAGTGATTCTATACTTTTCATCAATGTTTAACTTGTTTAGAACCGTGTGCTCTTATATGGTTTCCTTATGTTCAGAAGGAGCATAAGTTTGTTCATTCAGTTTGTTCCCATGGCTTCTGATCCTGTCACTGGGCACCACTGAAAAGAGCCTGGCTCCAGCTTCTTATACCCTCCCTTCAGGTGTTTATGTACATTGCTGAGATTCTCCTGAGTTTTCTTTCCTCCAGGCTGGACATTCCCAGCTGTCTTAGTCTCTGTCCATATGAGAGATGCTCCAGTCCCTGAGTCCAGTCTTCCTGGCCCTTTGCCGGACTGTGTCCAGTATGTCTCTGTCTGCTTTGTACTGGGAAGCCCAGCACTGGACCCCGCATTCCAGACAGTTTCAGAGTTGAGTTCTTTTCTCTGTGGGTATCCATGTGATGTGAGCTGAGGCTACTGTTGTTTTCTCTTTTTGAGAATACATTCACATGGGTTCCACTTTTATCTTAGCAAGAAGACATCTGCATTTCTGGTTTTGATCTCCCAATTCCTTGCACATGAATTTTCAAGAGTTTCAAAAGTCTGATTTTAGGAGAGATCCCACCATCATATTTCTTCATTACTGGCATATCCTGATAGCTCAGCAAACACATTAGCCTTGTCCTAGATACGTATGGTAAAACATGTAACTATTTATTTTCCCAGTTGTTGTGAATCTCTGGTCTTTACTGGAAGATTTCCTCCTTAGAAAGGGTGTCTCTGTCTTCCAGAGACACCTATCCTTATATGGCTTTACAAAGACAGGGGGCTGATGTCTGAAGTTAGAATTCAGCAACAATGATTTATGGTCCTCTAGAGTAATAACTTGAATGACAGTTCTCCCTCAAACAATATTGAAATTCCCTGGACTCCCAGGCACATATTGCATGTGTGTACCACCAGCAGTCATTCAGGAGTGCAGAAGAAGAGGGAAGCTGAAGTGGAGTTAGCATGCAGGAAATCATATTTTTTCAAGCACCTTTGTAAAGATAAAGTGTAGCTGAGCAGTTCAGACTAAGGCTTTCCTTAAAGCTGAAAGGCTGAAATAAATCTTCATTCTATACTATGACAAAGATATTGGAACACTTTTTGGAACTCAAATTAGATTTGTCCTGTGGGGAACTGACCTCTTGAAACTATGTATGCTGCATAGTTCATGATACCTCTACTCTTAATAAAATATAATACTTATTAATGGATCTCAAGTCAGTTATTCAATTTCCTCAGTAATTTAAAGCTTAATTATGCTGCATTCTAGATCTCAGTGGCTGTCCTCAGCTGATTTTTCTCAAATCACTATCACTCCAATTTTACGGTTCAGTTCAATTCTCAGGACTGTCATTTGCATGGAGTGACAGATTAAAATTGGATGGCTAAAATGATTATGGCTCTTAGTGCTTACTGCAGTGATGGAGATTGATTCCTCATAGTATGAGGAAACACATGGCTCATTAAATAACTCTTGAAACACTATAGTTTTCAGTTTATTGTATTGTTGTAAATTGAAACTTACAAAGGGCTAATCCAATTTTAACGCATCTTGTCTGAAACTGAGAGTTGCATTTTTGGAGGAGCTTTGAATAATAAATTTGTAGGCACCAGTTTAGAAGTTCTCCTTTTCCAGGGAAGAAAAAGCGAGTATTATGGTAGGAGAAATGGTATCTTTCAACTCAGTAACTTACTGGCACAGAATAGCTGTGCAGTGCTATTTGAAAACATGCAGTTTTGCCTCTGTGCAGGATTCTTCTTCATCTTATCCATCAGCAGACCTATGTGCCCCGTTGCCTGAACAGGTTCAGATTAGCTTCTTGCAAATTTTGACCGAAGTCAGTCCTGAAAAACTGAAAATCCTTAGGCATAGTATGGTCCTAGGAAGCTGTCAGCTGGAATGATATCTGCAATTACATGGAAGATATAGGATATGGTATTTATTTACCCTTCTTGAGTTTAGGTCTGCACCTAAAATCAATCTTGACATGTGACTGTAAAACATGGGTCCTCCATGCAGGAATACTTTCTGTTTCTCTTTCCCTACCTTCCTGTGAAAATTTTGAAAAGGGACTAGAGAAGGAACAAGATGAATGGTTTTCTCTTGTGGATCATAGTAGAATCTTGATATCTCTCCCTGAATTACTTTTTTATTTAATCTCTTCTGCTCCTCACTTTTATCTTATTTCTATGGTTTCTGCCTTGCCTTGTTTCTTTCAATCCTCATCTTAACATTATCCTAAAATATCCCTTCATTCCCAGGTGCTGTTTAACCTACTCATATTTGAAAGTGTTCAGGTACAAGGAAGGGGGTGGTATCTGATAGCTACTAATGCTCCTCTTTGAAACGACCTCAGGCCTGTGGGAAGCTTTCTGCATGATGAAAAGCATCCTGACAGTAATCCTGTGGTCAGCAGTTTGGCAGAGACCAGGGGCTGTTTGGACAGTCTCACTGACAAAAAGAGGGTGACTTCAGGATGGGGGTGGTAAAGCTGAGATGCTGGTGTGGCGTTTCAGCTCGTGCTATGCAGTCCCTGGCCAAAGACTTCTGCCTTCAGGAACTGGAGTATGGAATCCATTATGGATAATTTTCCACATTATTTTTATTCCACCAGTATTATGAAAGTATTGCTACTGTAATTGCACAGCAAATTGCAGTATAGTGTTTTTTTCTCTTTGTCTGTAATCTTAATCTAATAAGACATTCACAAGCTGCCTGGAAAACAGACTTTTTTTTTCCCCTATGGGAATTTCCATAGAAGAAATCACCATCTGATAATTGTCTATTGTAAAGAATGATTTTATCATTTCAGAATAGAAGAACCTACTTCTACGCTCCTTTTTACTCTCTTTCTGGCTTTGCTTATTTGGAAAATAGCATCAGGCCGTAAAAATTTTTAGGTTCCTTTCCCTCCTTTTAATATCTCACATTCCAAATTAAGTGTTAGAAAAGAGGCAGTGCTGACAGTTGAAAACAGTATTGTCCTTGAAAAACAGCATTTTTCATTTTTCTTTAAAATTAAAGCCTTCATTTTCAAGGTTTAAACTAAACAAATAGGGCATAAACCAATGTTGAAAACCCCAAGTCCCTGTCAAAATGAAGAAAAATTTCTAAAAGAATTTCCCAATTTCTAATTCAAACTTTAAAAAAAAAAAATAAAGTCAAAACCTATTGAAGGTAATTTGTGAAGAAATAAAGTAATTTCAAATTAAAATGAAGGTTTTACACAAAATACTTTCTTTATCAAGCCCACCTAATTAAAAGTTGGAGTTATATAATCCCTTTATCCAAACAGTGAAAGCACAAAATCTATGTAGGTTTTAAATTTTATTATATTTATATATAAACATGCAGACACATATGGTCAAATGACTTTTAAATCCCACCTAATTAATTTAAACAATATATAATTTTTATGAGTAGCATATTGAAATGAAAGGTGGAAGTCTATTTGAAATTAAAGCAGATACTGCAATGAAAAAAGCAATAGTCTCACTGGATGGATACCATCTCTCTTCTCATTTCATTCAGCTTAATATATTACTATATGAGTTGTAAGATAAAATGACTAATAGAAATGAAAAGGACTGCCAAAAGTCAAATTGCCTCATTGGAAGCTTCTTAGTCAAATGACAACATCCAGTTCTAGATAATTAAATCTTATTTTGTAGGAATATCACTGAATGATGCAATTTGCCTTTAGGTACTGTGCTTTTGGTTGAACACAGTAACAAAAATTTATTTGGGCACTTTTTGTTTGTCTTAGAAATGGCTCAACATTGTATAATAAAAATGAAAAGCTCAGACTAGGAGAGAACAACATGTTAGTCTTCCAGAGGGAAATCACTAGTGCAGCTGTTCCAGGGGTCAAGCCAAATTTCACCACCTGAGTCTTCTTTTTTGGATCTGAACCTTAAAAGAGCCTTAACAGAGGGGTACAGAGGGAAGGTCTCCTGTTGTTAGACAAGCTGAAGCTCAGCTTCTTGAGAATTTACTAATTTTCTCAAAATGAGTTAGGGTGCCGGTCTTGTTGCATGTTTGGTGATTCAAAGCTGTCGACCAGCTTCCAATCTAGCTGTGTTCCTGGTCAGCTTTCTCCCCTTTGTTTCAGTGTCAACATTGTCCTTTGTTTTGAAAGGTTCTTTCCTCACCTGTTATTTATTCTCCCTAGTGTGTTTAGCGTCTGTTTCCTTACAAAAAATCCAACCCAAATTCTTTTAGATGCCAAATATTCACTTTCCAGTCTCCTAATCATCCAGTCTCACCACTGGTTCCAGTCACATCTTGAGCGTAGGTGATCAGTCTTGACATAAAAGTTTGTCTGTTTTGAGGCATTGCAAGTACTCATGTCATGGATGGATGCCGGCAGGAAGTTTGGTATTAGGAATGCCTTGTTCTTTCCTACCTTTGGTGAGAGTTACAGTTTAGTAGCAAGACAGGTGTCCTTTCCTGATGTAGATGGCAGTGACTCTTGGTTCCTCTGGTAGTTCACCTCTTTGATAAGGATGTGAACTATTCCTTCTAGTCAGAGTCTTTTCTTTCCATGAGATTCCATAGTTTTCTCTTTAACATGCTAAAAGTGAAGTTTAGTTGTGATGCGTTTTGTAGAAGACAATGTTTCAGGTTTTTTTTATTATGAAGATACTGTTTTGGTTCATCATAATAATTTTTTTTTCTCCCTGAAGTGCTTGACTTAAGGGAAGAGCTAAAGGAGGACTAATGTATTATCTTGAGGAATAAGTCTTAAGTCACAGTTAAGGTATTAATAGTTTTGTATGCTTCCTTTGAACTTGCAATTTTTGTTATGAAGATACAGCTGTTGCAGTTTTGGCTTTGTAGCCTTTTGTTGTCTGCAGATGCAACAGTTTGAATTCATCAGAGCACCCAAGTGCAGCCCTAAGTAAAGGGTGTGAGTGTATTCATTATGTTTGTCTAGACTGTCCTTTGAAAGATGTCTCTAGACTGTCTGCAAAAACAGTTTCACTGCACATAAGGACAGCAAACCCTCAAACATAACCCCAGAGCACATGCCCAAGCACTCTCTTGGTGTTAATATGTGGCAAGATGTGTCCAGACAGTCTGTTTGCTGTAGATGTGCAGCATACTTTTAAGGCTCTGATGACAATGGGCTGCCAAAGCACTTTTGGGCACACAGTGGTCTCAGCAGTTTCTGAGACTACATTTCTAAAAGCTGTGCAAACAAATTTGATTACAGTACTGAGTTCAGCTAGGAGTCCAGCTGCTTCATTAAAAGTAGGCTTCAGAGATTTAAATGTAGACATGATGCTCAAGGAGTGAAGAATATTGTGGCCTTTAAGAAGTTCTTTGATTTTTTGCATTTGGTAAAGATAAAAAGATGGGTCATTTTTATGATAACAGTCCTGATACCATTAAGACTCACATTGGTTTTCAGTAGGAATTTGGCTCTTTCTTCTCCTAAGTAGTTGAAAATGTCATATACTGGTTTTGCTGTTACGACCTGTGCTGTAAGAGTTCCTTAAGGCCAAAGTGGAGCAGGGGATCCGCTGCAAAACCCTGAGAGCTGGCTCAGGTGATGGCCAAGTCCAGCACAGAGTGGAATGTGGTGGCTGGCAAGTAGAAACCTGGCTTCTTAGTATGTGCCAAGGGTGGTAGCAGGCAACAGCAGCTGGGTCCTTGGAAAGAAGGCTTGTAAAGATAGATTGTATAAATTATGTTTGGCAGAGAGGTTAAAATTGCTGTGCTGTGAGTGCACAGAACCATTTCACAAGAGTTGGAAATCCAGTGAGGGACCGTTCTGCTACACTGCTGGTGCACTGGTAGTCCCCAGTGCTGCAGACAGTAGTGTAGGGGCATGCCTCTTCCTTGGCAGCCTACTGTTAATTGCCACTTACAAGCCTTGTGTCACAGGGCCTGTGGTCTCTGATAATAACTGCTTACTTGTCTGTGTCTATGGCATGGCCGTGTCACAAACTGTGCTCATCAGAGAAAAGAAAAAGTTATGTTCTGCTGCTGAAACAGAGGTTACAGTGAATGTGAAGAAAAATCCACCCACTGTGTATACATAATTAGTTATTTTTTGCAGTTTGATAATATTTATTACTTTTTCAGTCAGAAGCACAGCTCACTTTACGGCTGATCTCCATTTCTTACTGTTTTCTGGCAAGAGATTCCTTTTACTTAGGATTCATGTGATTCATGGGTTACAGGCTCATCTGTTGAAGCACAGTATGTCTGCAGAGGCAGTTGTGACTGCCACCGTGCTTGTAACCTAATCTACATAAATCCCCAGAAGAATCAGTGATTTGAAAGAAATTCCTACCTGCCGTTTGTGTAGGATGACCATCTGTCTGTCAAATCCCCATGTGGAAATCAGGTACATCTGAGAAGAGCAAGATAACCTTCTGACACCTGTTTCTCCAGCAGATGTAGTTGCTTATTCTGCTTTTTTATTTTTTTCAGCAGGTGCTTTTGAGATTTGCTTTTGGATCTACTTTCAGCAGCTTTGCACTGTGTACAATGCAGGATCATTCTGACCAAATCACCCTTTCTTTTTTTTGGCACAAATTTTTGGGGGTCCTAATTACACCTTAGGAAGTGCTTTTGAATTTGGGCACTTTGGTTCAATCACAGAGACTGATAAATACCCATCTTCTTTAGTTCCAGAAAATGCTTTCAGAATTTCTGAGAAACAAGGAAACAAACTGGCTTTTAAGATCAAGTGGCATCTTCTATTTGAGGATCATTCCACATATATTTGTGATCCTCCATGTAAATGGCTTCCAAGATCCAGGAAAAGATAGTAGATGTGTCAAAGTGGTAATTTTTAAGGATAATCTTTTTGTCTGCTGGAAATTTTATACCTTTAGAAAGATACAGAGCATTCTGAGGCCACATTAGAATACAAATGCCATTGCCACTCTGCTCTGAATCTGTTTGTACATGCCAGTTTGCCTATTAAGATCTTCTTACTCACAAATTGTCCCCAGTTTCTGTGTGACTCTCAGCTCTGCTGAGATTTCTGCAGCTTTAAGTGTGTGCTTTTTTGTGTGTGGTATGCAGCATGGAGCACCAGATTTCTTTGCTGGAGAACCAGCCGTGATAATCCAAATAAACACAACCTTCCGTAGATGAATTGTATCTTCTGTAACTAAAGGTTAAGGTGTCATCCAGTGATTTATCCTTCCCACATGGATTTGTTGTATCACTATGATACAAACATAATTTACTATACCTTTTTGCACATCATAGCTGTGTCCTCAGAATGGTGTTTGGGGATTTACAATACTGAACACGGTGAATTATGTGTCAAATTATCAACCATCCTGTTTGACATTTAGTTAGTGCTGACAGGAATTGTGCGTTTAGCAGAATGAGGCTTCTGCAGCAATCTTTTGATAGGATTGTTTTCTTTCAAAGCTGCTGTTAATCAAAAGTTTCTGGAGAAAAGCTGCAAAACAGACCATTGATTGCATTGATTTGTGCTCTGGCCAGCCAGATGTGAATAGTGTGTGTTGTGGCTGTCATGCTCCCTGTAAATTATTGTCAAGGTGCTGCCTCCTTGATGGACAATCCAGCAAGCTGTTACAATTTGAAGGCAAGAGGTACATTGCTGTAGAGAGCCCCTGGGTTAGGCGTGCCTGACAGGATGTGAGTGGGTTCTTGGAGAGGAGTAAGTGATTTGTACTTTGTTATTCCCATAGGTCTAAACACATTTGCAGAACTAAAGAGGTTCTGTGGATATGCAGACAGTTGCACTTTTTCAAAGTTTATTCCTATCTGGAAACATTTAATGAAAGATTTCCTTCCTGCAGTTTCTGCTTTCCTTTTGTGACAGTTCTTGATTGGCTGGAATAGTTTATAATTATTTTCTTGGCCATTTTGTTGGTGTGTGCTGTATGACCCTATGCTACAAGTGGTGCTTTGCAGATCACATCGAGGCTGCTGGGTGTTTCTATAGGGCCTCCTCTCTTGTCTCCAGAGGAGGCAAAATAGGTCTGTTAGCACAAAGCACCATGTCAGACCATTTGATTGCCTCCTTTTGAGCCTTTGATCCCAGTGGCACAGACCTGAAGTTGCCTTTATTGCGTCCACATAGGAGGAGGAAGAGAGGAGGAAGAGGAGGAGGTGTTGCTGGAAAGGCTGTCCTTGCTTGTTACCTGCATGGTCAAACGGGAGCTGCTGCTGCTGTGAGGAACCTGGTTGTGATCTAAGTGACTGCCATGGCTGCCCATGCTGTGTTACCTGTTGAATTAAGCTTCAAATGAAAGCCATTAATTTAGGAAGTCTGTATAACTAGGAGAAGGTTCCTCACTGAGAAGGTTCTGACATAAGCCATGAAAACAAAAGGGGGCATGCATCAACTGCACCTGTTTACACCTCTTTCCTCCTTCCTCCATGGTGCAACTCTAGGAAACACAGGAGCTGGCTTATTGCATTGTTTGTGCATATGATCAACCAGGCAAAGACAAAATGAGGACAACACAAGGAATTTGGCAATTGTATTCCAGGACAGAGTGGCTGCCCTCCTGAAACTGCCAAACCCTCTGGCATATTCTCTCGACTTAGAAATTGAAAATGCATATCAGAATCTTTTCCTAGTGAGTTATCTGCCCCTTGTGATTTTCAGCAAGTAAAAAAGAAAAGCCATTGCTTCAATACAGATATGCTATCCTTACATTTAAGTTCCCAGAAGGCCTCTGACTATGTGACAAGAATTACTGTCATGGATATTACATAATGGTTTGTGCATAATGTTTAATGCAGTCTCAGTTTTATGAAATATGGATAATATTGGAGACATTTTGAATTGTAGTTTAGATTTATACTTTCTTTTTAAGGTGGAGACGAGGGACATTTTTAGTGCTCCTCAATGACATTGGAAGAGTTGCGATTGTTACTATTAAAAATGAATAAAATCCATAGAAGTGGAAAAGAGAAAAATACATTGCATTGATGGATTATGGGCAAATCATAAATGTTTAAAGCATTTCTTGAGGTTAGAAATGCTGTGCCTTTATTCGAATAGCAAAGCTATCTCAACATACTTCCTTCACACTTACTCTGTCCAAGGTGTGTTGCTCCTTGGTGTGAAAGGTTGGAGCTCAACTGAGAGGATGCAGTTTTGAATAATCTTTCGTCTTGTTACAGGTTTATTATTAAGATGAAGGCATTCAGAAAAAAAAAAAAGTATTTGATGAATGTGCTACATATGTTAAGAATTGGCTCAAATGGTATGTGTTTGTTTTGTGACACACAGGACAGCTTTCCAGCTCGGTTTGGAGGAATACATTTCGTCAATCAGCCGTGGTATATCCATGCCCTCTACACAGTTATCCGGCCCTTTCTAAAGGAGAAGACACGAAAAAGGGTATTCTTCTTTTTAATTGTCCATTTCCTGGCAGTCGTCATCAGCAGATGCATCATACTCTAATGAAGTAGATTAACATGAGATATCAGCTTGCTGTTGGTGGAAAATGTTAAATATATCTGTGTTGTAAAGGGTACCTTCAACTGTTTTAGAAACTTATACAACGTTATCCTTTAAGGACACAGTCAAGCAGTGCACTTAAATGTATTTTAAAATGTAAGCGTATGCTTGCTCCTGGGGGTTATATAAAAAAATACTGCCAACATTACAGTTTCTATTAAGATTGTATTCAATTCAGTTCTGTTTAATTTCTGTTAAAATTATTTGTGTCTTTCTTTTAAAAACAGAGTTAGTGGCTACGAAGTCCTTTCCTAGTGTGCTTTCCTTGACATTAGCTATGAGCTAAAATACCCAGCTGGCATCTAGTAGTATTAGTTTGCAAATACTAATTTGAATGAAAACCAATAAAAGGGAATTTGTGTTCATGCATCTGTGCATAAGCATGAGCAGCCTCCGAGATGTTGCTGAATTTGTACCATTTGCATCAGTGCAATTAAATTAGAGCTTGGTGGTGATAGCGTATAGAATGATATTATTTCTGTAACAGGAAATTTGTCATCCAGGAAAACACAATCAACATCATGTACAACGGCACTACAAAGAGCATGATTTTTTTTTTTTTTAAATGAAATCAGCTCCCTAAGCAGCTCTGTATTTTTTCTCCTCAAACACACTCTGCAAGGCCACAGTGATCCTTGGTGTTGAGCTGTTTTTTACTGACAGATTACGCTTGAGAGGCCTCTGGTATTTACAGATTTTGAACTATAGATCACAAAGCCTTTTATGTAATATCTGTTATAAATATTCAAATGAAGCCCCATTTTGCAGGATTCAGTTGCACTCTGTTGACTGCAGCTTCTGCAAAGAACATTGTAGTGCCAGATATGTCTGAGGCCTTTTCAACTCAAGTGCTGCATATGCATAACTAGGGAATAAAGTGCACCTCATAGGAGGGTTACAGCATTAAAAATAAGTGACAAGGCAGTTGAACATGGAGGCTTATCAGTTAGCATCTGAATTTTTATTTAGACTCCTGAATCAATGGCTTATATTTTCAGAAATGCTGACTTTTTACAACTGTTTTTTGTCAATACCAAATACCTATAAAAAGTAGCCAGGTGGTTAAATATTGATTTACAGTTCTAAACTTAGTGTCAAAATGTGAAAGTTATGACCAGCGCATAAAATTTAAGATCTGCATTAAAAAAAATTATTAGATGCAGAACAAATGATTGGGAAAAAAACCCTCAAACCCGAGAGAATTGTCGTTAGATTTTTTTTTTATCAAGTTTATTATTTATCTGTTGTTTTTATCCTGAATTATTATGTATTTTTTTAATTTGTCATGTAGATTTGCAAGTGATAATTATATTCAGATAAATGCAGTACTGGGCATATATAAAAACAACTGCTAAGAAGTGAAACACTTAGCTGTAAAGGCACCATAAAGCAAATAACTTTCACCATTAATAAATGTTCTTTCACAAAGGATAAATTCCTTTCTGAGATGGAAGAAAATCACTGGTTTTGCACAGTCATACTAACTTTTCTGGGTCCACAGGTGACTGGAAGGTGGTCTGAAGTAAGCAATAAAAGACAAGCATATATTTGGTCTTTGTCTTTCTGCCTTTTGAATTTAACTCTTATAAATCATGCTAAGTGTATAGATGTCCAGGGGAGTCCCTGCAAGGTGAAGTGGAACATGAAAAGTCTCTGAGGAGAAACACTAAAGTTAAACATAAACATAAATACAAGTACTCTTATCATGCCATACTAATATAAGTGTAAATATAAGTGTAAAGTATATATGAGTATCAGTCTACCAAAACATTGATGGAAAATATCAAATAGTCCATCATCTATTCCCTCAGTGTTGTCACAGTTTTTTTACTGTTATTACTTACTTCATGTATTGTCAAGTATAAATGGCAGTTACTGGTATGACTAGATTAAGGAAGAAAATATTTCCAGCACTGTTATCATTACACTGCATAATTTATCTTATTTATAGAACTCATGGCTGCATGCTGAAAGTCAATATATATTCCTTGTTGTATATGATGAATATTATTTTTATTTATTTGTTATAATCTTAATTTATTCACTTAATTCACAGAATTAGGGAGAGCAATTGACAAGAGATTAACAAGGCAGTTTGTCTATCTAATATTCTGTCCATCTAGCTACCAGTCACCAGTTCTTACCCTCCCTAAGTCCCTTTCCCTGCACACATTTTAAGTTATTTATGCTTTAATCTCTTTGGAGATTTATGAACATAGTATGACCATGTTTAAGGCAGAGGTGATGTGTGCCTTCCTCTGTTAGCCCAACACAACCAGGATGTTTAAGTTGTACAATATCCTCCTAATAATGATGATGTCATTTGGGCTTTGATGTTTTTTGGTGATACCCCTGTGTTTTTACCTGCATGCGTACATACAGATATTCCTACATGGTAACAACCTCAACAGCCTGCATCAGCTCATACACCCTGAGATCCTGCCTTCAGAGTTTGGAGGAATGTTGCCCCCCTATGACATGGGGACGTGGGCAAGAACACTGCTTGACCATGAATACGATGATGACAGTGAATGCAATGCGGACTCCTACAACACTCCTGCGAAGGATATAGAAAAGGACCTCTCTCCCAAATCCATGAAAAGGTAAGGTAAAGCCACTGTTGTCTTCTGGTATTGCCATGAGATTAACATTTGCCTTCTTCCTCCTTTATGAAGCTGTAGGTAGTTCAGTCTATTATATAGGAAGACAATTGTTTGGTTTTTTTCGTTTCTTAAAAAGATCAGTGTTGATGAGAGATCATGCTGTGATTATTACACATGTGAGTTGTGAATTCAGTGCAGCTGATTATTTCTGTGGTGCCATATAGGTTGTGTACACAGCACTGTCTTTGGAATAAGCTGCTATCTCACCTCAGCCTACAGTACTTATTAGAGAAACAGTGCTAGCTGGAGTGAGCCTCCGTGCAGCGGGTAAATTTGGGCCAATTATCTTTCTGGGTGGTGATGTTAGCTCTTATCTTCCTCTATCTCATAGCCCACTGCCTGGTATCCACCAGCCTCTAGGTGCCAGGATGTTTATGGCATCTGAACCATCAGTCACAGTGACTGCATGCCTGAGAAAATATGAGGAGAACCAGGACCAAAATCAGTGCCAATTGTTATACTCAAGTCTGGTAAACATTCTGGCATTCTGATATTCTTCTCTTTGAGAAGGTACAGTGTAATTGCTTGCTGCATTTTACCATTCAAAATAAAGTATAGGAAGAGCTTAGTTACTTCTCCAGTAGCTATGGAAGCAGTGAGGTCATTAACTTGGAAGGGATGAATCTGATCCAAGCTTGCCACGGTAGTAGGAGAGAAAAGGGTAAAGATTACAACTGTGATAGAAAAGATAGCAGAAAGGGCAGCAGAAAGGGCAGCAAAAGTCAGAGTGCAGCTTATAAGGGACAGGGCTAGCAATGGATCAGAAAAGAACAAACAAGGCAGAAACCAATATATAAAGTCATTAAAATTAAGTTAGGATATGCTAGGCTGAGAACCCAGTTTCAGGAGACAGCATGTGATGCAGAAGGGAAAGAAACTCTGGAAACAGATCAAACAGAATAAAATATTTTCAGATTTCTCAGCCAGGAAGATGATTTTGGTTGGAAAATATTGCTTAGACTGGGAAGGACAGTGTGGTTTAAAAGGGAGATATTTTTGTGGAAACAGAGGAGAAAACATAAGATTGCTATAGGAAATAAAACAAAAAGAAAAAAAAAACCAGTAAAGTTTAAGGATTTTGTGTTGAAAAAACTTCCCCTTTATTGAAAGTGGGAAATAGCAAGAAACTGGATAGGAATGAGCTAGGATAAGAAGTTAAAAAAGGTTCTAAAACTATATGACAGGGCTGCTGGAATGGCTGCAAACCTGGTCCCAAATTCCCAGTGAGGGAGCTTTGGCCATAAATTCCCAGAGCCTGCAAAATCCCCAATGCCCAGGTATATGAAGCTAGAATTGTGTAACTAACACAATTAATGGAGAAAATGGGACAAAGAGCCAGGGGAGGGGAAAGGTGAGCAATACACTTATGTATGATTTGCACATAATACAAGAATTATGAGACAATAGAGAAGCTGTCTTAGACAGAAGGATGGAATTAATGAACTGAAATGCAGAAGTCTTTCTGCTGTAAAATGATGTCGTGAGAGTAAATAACTTTGTCCAAAAGTGCAACAAAATAAAATATGAGAAGAAAATATGTCACTTGCCTGTGACAAGCAGGAGCAGCCTGCTTGGAGCAGCCTGTTTGGAGCAGAGGTTTCCAGATTGTCCTGGGCAAGCATATTATTAAGTGGAAAAGCAGTGAGTTGACCAGATTCTTAATTATTTCTCAAATAATTTTTATTCTCATTTAACTTGTTCTTGAAAACTCTTTTCATACAGTATTACACTTCAGTATAAGCTTCAAACTGATATTCTTTCAGTTTGGGTGAACTAACTCAGTAGGAGACCTAGTGCAGAAAATAAACATGTTGAAAACTGTACCTATATAATATTATGCTAAAATTTCTTAATTCAATGCATTCCTTCTCAGTTATCATGCCTCCAGCATCTGCTGGAATCCTTGTTCCCTGCTGCTGAACATAAAAAATACTAAGTAGACTTACTGTGCTAGTATAAAGACTGACAGAAAGTCCCAAGACTTCAGTGTACTAAGTGCACAGACTCTGTTAAAACACGAATAGAAAAGTTATGATGAAACAGATAAACTCCATTTCATTAAAAATTAAATTTAATTTGTATTCGGCAACTGATGGGTTGTTTCTCTCAGTTTCAACCCACAATCTGTATGATATGTTAGTGCATAAGATTTTTAACATATAAAACCCCATGACTAAGGCGATGAAAAGTGCTTAGCTTAGAACAAATTTCACAAGCATCTAGCAGCTCTCCAACAATTATCTTGTTTAACTTGGCTTGCCATTTTAAAATTAGTTTACTTCCTGAAAGGATGTCTTTTTAATAGCAAACTGCTACTGAGAATTCATTCCTCTTTCTTACCCCCCATTTCTTTTTGCCCCCAATGTGAACCACTGACATTCCTTCAGATCTTGAATTTTTGGTGAATTGGATGACCTCACCTTGAAAGGAAGGTTGATTGGGGGAGGAATTAATGCTACCTGTGGCACAGACCTCTGGGGAGAACTTGTTTATGTCATCTGGCAACATTGCAGCTGTCTCAGCAGTCAGGTTTGGCGGGTGGCTGTGCTCACCCATGGCTATCATCCTGAGGCACCCAGCTGGAGACCTGCATCCTCCTCTCACCTAACCCAGCAGAGCAAGTGTCTCTGCAGAGGTGCAGTGGTTTGGTTCCTCACCTCTGCAATGGGACTTTGTAGTATAACTCTGGCGCACTGTGTTTTCTCAGAATGTATTCAGTAATGTCTGTAAATTTATCTGGGAGATGTAGGCAGAAGAAAAGGAGCCATAGACTTAAACAAATGTTTTTCCTTTCACATACCTTCATTTGTGAATTGCTGCTGAATAGGATGAAGCATGACAGTAAATTTCTGTTTAAAACTGAGTGCAAACTATTTCTCCTTCTTCTTTAAGGTGTTTGGGCATCTGAGCTTACAAACCATAGATCAGGATTTGTGCAGTTCGATTTTCACACCTGCCTTGGCATTGGGCGTTTTGGAGGCCCTGGGAATTTATGGCCAAAGCTTGCTCACTGGGAACTGGAGGCCAGGTTTGCAGCCATTCCAGCTCCCCTTCAGTTTTCCCCAGATGAGAACTGGAAATCCTGTCTGCTCAGTCACTGGCAGCCGAGGAAAAAGCTCAGTTTTAGCACTTACATCCAGTTGGCAAACCTTTGAAGTTAATTTGCTTCCACAGCAATTTTTATCATGATGAGCTGGATTTTCCATGAGTGCAGCTTCCCACCAGCAAATTTTCAATCAGCTTTGCACTGGCACGGTACCTTGTGAAGATTTTAAAAAAGCATTTTTAATTCAGTGGTTTAGTTTTCTGCCTGAGGTACTGACTAGTGTTCAGGATAAGTATTATTGTACACTCTTAATTTAAAAAGTTTAAGTTATGCTTATCACAAGAGAGATTATTATATTTTTAAAGCTAATTTTCTTGATTTTAGTAGTAGTATGGGAATGGGATAAATATTATTAGAAAATATCTTTGTGTCCAAAGTTTTCACCTAGGCTTTAAGTCAGATGTTTTTTTCTTGTGTTTTTGTAAGTTTTCTTTAGATTTTTTTGAGAAGGACCTCATGAGTTGGTTTCACTGGAGGATGCCAGTTTATAAGAGGGGGGGATTGACTCCATATGCTTATCTTAGGAAAGGTTAGAATTTGTAAAGGTTTTTCTCTGCACTGTAGCCCTCTAAATGGGCAAATCTGTAGCAGTGCTGCAGGCACAGTGTGCTTCCACTGATCAAAAATAAATGCCTGCATTGTAGAGATGTACACATCTTTAGTCATCTCAAATCTTCTTTACAGAAGGAAAGAGGAGTAGACATTTCCTGCGTGAGATTTTTCTCACTAAAGAAAACATCTAGCCAGGGTTGCATTTACTGTACCCCGGAAGTGGCTGCTTTTGGATGAGCTGAGCCATGGCTGATGTGAGACCCCATCTTAACATTCCAGGCTTTGTTTTCAATGGAACATTTTGATTTTGCTGGAGGCTCGGTTTTTCCTCTTTGTCTGTCACATATGGCTGTTGCAGGGCACTGGTATCATGTTATGCTTCTGGGTTGAATCAGAGAGTCTAGAGGAATTTACAGTCACTGAGTTTGCCCTGCCCTGTTTAGTTGAGCTGAAAAGGGTGTCTGACACATTTGTCTGCTGCTTCAGAAATCCTGCTAACCATGGCACTATTCCTAGGTTTGACTTTGGATCTTGCACTGTTGAATTAAGATGCTGTTCAGAAAAGAAGCAACCTGTGCTTCCAGCTAATACATCCCACTAATTGCAGAGTGTGATTAGCCAGCTGGGTGGCTGAATTGTACCTTCTTTGCCAGCCCACTGCTGTATAACCTTCTGGAGAGACAGTCAGCGCTTAAGTCACTACAGAGGACAGCTTAGTTTGCACTTGTGCGTGGAGGATACTCCCTGCTTCATGATTTCACTGAAGAGAGGATCCACTTTATTTCACCTTTTGCTCCCATATTTACAGATCAGCAGTGAGCCCATTAAAGCCCTGTTATCCCTCCATGAGGGTATTTCCTGATGATTTGCAATGATCAGATGCTTGGGTAATGCCGTACCCTTATTTTTAAACCCTGACAGAAATTAAAATAAACAGAAGAAAGCTGAGGTTTGCCCTCATTTGTATTGATCTAGAAATGTCAAATAAACATGTTGTCCTTCTGCAGGTCTCAGTCAGTTGTGGATCCTGGCGTGCTGAAACGCATGGATAAGAATGAGGAAGAAAACATGCAGCCTTTGCTTTCACTTGACTAACAGTTTTTGAGCATTGGACATGAACTGAGGTGGAAGGCACTGCCTCTCAGCAACAAGCAAATCAGAGTGTAACAGCTGGAATCCTATTTACTCATGTTAATGTAGCATATTGGCAGCAGGTGTTACTATTCTGCCTGAATTCTGGAAGCCCTTTGGTGAAAAAGAAGTGGAGAAAAAAAGAAAATTAAATAAAAAAGAAAAGGAATCAATAATTTATTCTGTAAGTGCCAACTTGTTTGTAAATATAATATAATCCTCCAATTTTACTTTGTAAGTTATGGTTAACAAGTGCTATGGAAATGAGTGACTATTAAATATGTCAGTGAAATGCACCATAAAAAAGAGAAGAAAATGGGTGTGTTCTCACATGCACACACACACATACACAGAGAGAAACATACTGAACAAAGAAAAATATCAAAGTGAATTGAGTTGTCCTTCCCATGGGAAGCCAACTAGTACATTGACTACTGGAATTTTTTTTGCAATGATCGTAGTGTGCTAAGATAAAGAGGGAATATAAGTACTTGGGAGATGCTGTAATCAGTGTAATGTTTCCTGACTGTGGGAATTGATTTCTCAAATAACACTGGGGTCTGGGATTGTTATTTAGCATAAACAATGTGCATTGTGAGAAAGATCACAGGTGAACTGGAACCAACTTTTGGATAGCTTTGTCATTTAGCTGTATGGGTCTCTGAGGTTTCTTCCCTAACTTTTCATTTACACAAGTAACCTGGCTTGGTACCGTAATCTGGGTGTTGTAATGGTTACTTCTCTTGCATTTTGGGTGCACATCAAGAGTTTTTCCAGAACTCTGTTCTCCCTTGGAGTGAGACATTAGTACTCTAACTACAGTGGAATAACCATCATCTGAAAGTAAAGCCTGGCAGCAGAGGTTAGTCACTGAATCCTGNGGTGACATTGTTAGATAAGTATATTTCATTGAAGGTTTATACAAGAAATCATACCTATTCAATGTACTTAGATATATTATAGATTGTATATTGGGACACTGTCATTATTAATATAGTAAAACTTTCCATAGATCAACAGCATCCCACTCCAAGCAAAGATTAATAGGAATAAGTTTTAGTCAAACATCTCAGCCTATAATTTAGGACACCTTTGTTTTGGTTGTAGTGTAAATGTATATACTGAACATGTGCCATAATAGAGAAGTACATTTTACCTCAAAAGGGCAACAGGTTTCACTAGGGATTGGGTAGATCAGCTGCAACATAGGGGCTGTGTCATCTCTGTGTGCTGGCTGATGTGTGTGCAGCCTGTGGCGTGCTGAGGCGAGAATGTAATTTCCTATTAAGACTTAAATCGACAGTCAGAGTGGGAGGACACACAGGGTACTCAGCAAGACATCTGAATAATTAGAGGTATTGTAAAAGCATGTTCAGGCAGTGCAGGGATTAGTTATGAAAACACTGACCACACTGGAGGTGATAGTTCACAGCAGCCCTGCCTGAGTGCTAGACTTTAAAACATTTCTTCCATCACTCCAGTGATAGGTGAAGTTTCCAAGTTACTGGTTGTAGGTCACCTCTTCTCATCCAGGATGATTACAGCTGTAAGATTTGGTAGGCTGAGATGGGTTAAGAGCAGAGAGTGAAAACTTGAAAGTCTGTCGTCTCGAGTTTAGCTGTAACTCCTGTGGTGGCAGCTTCAGCATTTCTCAGAGCTGAGACGACCCTGACTTTTCCAGCATCACCCTTGATTAGCCCAGGCAACACACAGATAAAGCTTTCCTACTTCACAGGTCATTAGCAGCACTGATAAATAGCGTATGCTGTAATATGCCATCAGCTTGCAGGAGCTTGTCTGAACAACTCATTGCCTTTCTGCTTTCCTAATTCTCTTTTCATGGTATGTGTTAGGAAATGCAGAGAGGAAAGATATGGAGCCTGAACTTCTTATCAGTCTGTTCTACAAGTTGTCAGTAGTAGAAACTGTCCTAATACTACTTCTGTTGTTTGAGAGACTTGAAAAAATGATCAGTTCTTACATACTATTTTATTCAGTTCTATTTTTCACATTCCTTGTAAAATCATGCTGTAAAAGTGAGATGTGTCTCCAGTATTCGCATAAGTGCCATTTTTGAATGTATGTTATATATTTCCACACTTCTGGTTAGTAGAATAATACATTGCCATAGTTATGATTTAAAAATTCTTATCAGATAAAACTAAAACATCAGTAGAAATTTTCTCCTTATAAGGGCTTCAGGATTTAGTCAGTACTCCACATTTTTACAAGCTGTGACATAGTGGTGATCAAAGTCTCCGTGGATCCTTTTAGATACATGGGCCAGACTGGTGTAAGACAGCAGAATGCTGATTTCAGAGTACACCACCTGTCTAATCACAAAATGCAAATCTGTTCCACTGTATGAAGCTTAAAATTTGTTTTGAAGCTTATAAATTTCTGTTTGAAAATCCTTTATTTGTGCACTTAACTGTAATCTATGTAATATTTTCTGATGTCTGATTTCAATTTTAAGGTAATGAGTATGAATACATATTTTCCAGAAAGTGAAAGTAGGATATATTATAATTTTGTGTAACTGGGACCTCATCTTTCAGCAAGAACAAAATTGCTGTTTCAATAAGATCCTCTCTCTTGAAGAGTTGGGCTACAGGTCTTCTTGGCTGCAGCTTTTATTTCACTCAATCAAATTCTGACAGTGGTAATTGCAGTTGTGACATTGAAAAAGAATATGGAAATGGGTAAGAGAAATAAATATACTTTATCTGCTCTCGCTATTCTTTGAAGGCATTTCTCTTTTACATATCAGGGTACATAAAGGGTTCCACCTTTCTTGTAGAAAATCTTTATAGGTAGTTCAATTTTTATTAGATGAATTTGGACTGAAAACTTTTTCCAATCTTTATTATCATAGGAATTGCTGTCTAATTTTTATAGCAGAATTGAAGTGCTAAAAACAGAATGCACATGCTTGGGAGGAACTCCTCTTAATTTCTTACCTTTCTTGTGTATTGGGTAGAAAAAAACGTTGTTGTAATTATGCATGCTGATATGCATATGAAAATATCCTGCAATATAAGGAACTTAGTGGAGAAACTGGATATACCTGTCCAACTGCATTAAAAAAAAAAGAATTAAAAAAAAAGTGTAAAAATTAATAGATTTGGGCCTTTGATCAGATCTAAAAATATCCTATTACATGATGACTTTTCCAAGACACAAATGGTTAAAAATATATGGAAAAGTTATGGAAACTTCCATGACCAAAACCTCCTTGTAATCAGAGGTGTCAATAGACTCTTGGTTTTTATAGCGACAGGTAATCAGACCCACTAAGCTCCAACAAATACACAGACTCCCTCCCAATAGTTATTAGTTGTAAAATAGTTTGAGATGTCTTTACAGAAATGTAAATTTACTGTATAGCATATTTAAGAAGATATTTTGCACTCTACAAACATGCTATGCCTAGTCACAAACTGAAAACAGAATTAAAGAAAAGAGAAGTAAAAGGGACCTCAAGAGGTCACTGATATGTGGAGGAGCAGATTCACTTTAATGTCGCTCTCAAATGTTTTAGCTCAGTACCTTGCATGGAATGCTCTTTGTATGATTTCATCACAGTCACAGCCAAGCCGAACACATTACCTGGCAAAATTGTAACCTGACAGTATTTTGTTCATGCCTTTTATTGTTTTCCTGTTCCGTTTGGGAAATTAAAGTTTGTCAAGCATCATAAGAACTACCATTTAGCATTACTTGGAAAACACTTTGCAATAAGCTTTGGTCATATCCCTGTTATTATATTGTTTCTGTTATGATTATCGATGTATGTATTTGTCAAGTTTTTTGATAAAGTCATGTTTGAAAGAGCATGCAAGACGGAAAAAACCCAAAATCAATCAGGCTTCAGGATTTTATTTAGAAAATTAAAATGGGATTTTAGGGGGAGTTTGGATTTTATAATCTTTAATTGCACCTGGGGAATGTCCTGCTGAGCTATTAACAGTGTTAGGTTCCAAGACAAATTTGGAACATAAATATCAACGTGAAAGACAACAGCAAAGGTCTCAAAGGATTGTACTGAAAAAAAACAATCACATGGCTAGCTGGATCAGGTCCCTCTAAAGAAAGGTATTTTGCAAGTAGCCTTGTGAGTGTGTACTTCTGGTGCTGAGAATCGTTCTTTTGTCCACGAACTTCAAAACACTCTGTGAAATTGAGAAAATAATAGTTATCCCATTTCTCAGGTAGTAAAACAGGAACACAGCGAGTTAGAGACATATCTCAATGGAAGACATTTTTCTGTATGGAAAGGATGACACTTCGATCACTCAGTCTGATTTTAACAGGAGAGAATATAATGTGCCCCTATTTTGTGTAAGAAGGTCTTATTGTTGATTCACTCATGCCTACTTTCTTTAGAACACTTTACCATGAGACCTTTGCAAACTAGGGGTGATCTGCTTTCCTGTAGAGTTAAATCTGAGTGTACATTTAACCATTTCTGCCGAGGAAATGGCAAAAAGGGTGTATGTCCCTCAAATGAAATGCCTTTCTTCTCTGTCTGGTTGTTGGGAAAAAAGTTAGTTTAATCCAAAGACTCCCCCAAAAGGAAATTTGCCCCGTAAAGAATTCTGTCAGGGACAAAACAAGATACTTATCTTCCATTAACTATACAAGGAACTTCAACATTTTGTTTAGAGGCATGCTTAGGTGACCCCAAATGAAAGTGCAAGCCAGGTAGATAGAATCCCATGTCCTGCGTTGCCTTGTAACTTTGAATGACCCTGTGTCAAAAGTGTATATTTAGCAGATTGATTTGGACACTCCCTTCAGTCTGTATTTCAGCTTTCAGTTGTGTAGGAATTCTTTTCCTATCAGCTTTTGGGATCTTAATTTGTTTCCTTCGTTCTGTTGGCACAAAACGACATTGACCCCTGTTGGATTGCACAATTTGCGAAGTAGTTTTTTTGTTAAAAAATAACAACTTGTGCAGTGCTGGGCAGTGGTGAAGTTGAAACATGGGTGAAGAGTTCCCACTCTTTTGTCACTCCTCCTCTGGTGTTTTGTGTGTGGAAACTGCCTTGATTGATAAAAACCCTGTTAACACTTGCATGATATGAATTTAAAAATAGAGAAAAAAGAAGTTTCTGCAGTGACTTCAAAATCTGAATTGATCAGCTCTTGCTGTGGAATCCAAAGCTGGAGGGGGAAACACTGCACACAGGTGAAATAGAGAGACTTCCAAAGGAAGATGCTGATAATTCCTTATGGTACACGTTTTGTTAAAATGTGGCCAAAGTATTTTGTCTGCAGAGACTGTGGTCAGCCAGATCTGTCCTCTCTGAACCAGTGGCTCACAGTAAGTCCTCTCGAATAAAGGTATGACAAAGCTTCCTTTTGCAGAGAATTCACTTCCAGAGAATTGACATATCTGTCAATTTGCAGTAGATAAATGACGGGAGTTAATTAGGATTTTTATTTGATATGGAAATGCGGCTGTGATTCCTTAAAGAGGCTGTCGCATCATCAGCAACAAACAGCAGTGCCTAAAGGCAGGCATCTCAAATCAGGTCCCTTGGTTAATAAAAATTTAAGAGTAGAAAAAATCAAGGGAAGAGATAATAGAAGATGATAAAACACAATTAAAAAATCAAAACAGAAAGAAGCAAGCTTGCAGTGGAAAGCTGCATGAATGGCAAAAATGATGTGATAGAATTTGCATGAACGCTTCCAAGAAATTAATCAGTAGCCTATTATGAGTCTCCCCCCTCTACACTACGAGCAGAGTTTCCATTTTTCACATGGTCTACTATGTATGGCCACGATGGAGTTTCCCAAATCTTTAGAAAATTAGTTGCCATGTAAAATGGTAGGTGCTGTGGCTGAGCTTATGAACATGATTTAAGGGGTCAGAACACGACAGCGGAGCCTCACCTGTAGATGGGTCCCAGGAATGTGAGAAATGCTGTGTCCTGCCTGGGTGAAGAAGTTGTGGAAGGAGAGAATGAAAGGAGCCCTACAGCTGTAAGGAAACATGGCAGGCCTAAGGAGGAAGCAGCATTAGGGATTTGGAGTGAACTGGTTAACCATTTTAATTATGAGGGAGGCTTTCACCTGCTCAGTAATATCAGAGAGGACTTACAAACCCCATGACGCATCTGTCATCAGGAAGGAGAGATAACATGTTTCTCACTTTCCCACACAAACTCAGTTTCGATATATTTAAACCTGATGCATATGCTAAACCTAAAGTGCCTCTGCTGCTGCTGTTTCCTCAGTAGCTCCCAGGATGTGGTTATCATGTAGCATGCAGGAGCTGGAAGGGTAGAGCCCCCCAACCTGTCCATAGGAAGAGTTTTGTATTCTGCAAAACCCTGCTGCAGAGAAAAATTTGTGGGAGAATTTAGCCCTTGCTCAAGTTATAGCCTGCCTTGCCCTGACATCAGTATCAGCACCTACTCTGTGGAAAGCTGTGAGTGAAAGTGGTGTGGGAATCTCCCCTGCCAACCTCGGTGTCTTGTGCTAATTATGCAGCCTTCGAGCTGTAGCTGGTGATCTGTGTCCTGTGTCTTTAAACAGTGCTGCTGGTGGTGTTAATTGTAGCCCTTAGTCACTCTGAGCAGAGATGATTTAAAGGAAACTGACAGGTTTAAGCATTACACTTAATGCCTAAGAATATTAAATTGGTGATTGTTACAAGTAATGCCTAAGATTATGATAACTTAAAGACTTCCAGGGTTTGGTTGCATTGTATCCTTGATGGGACTTAGTTATAATCACTTTCCTTTAAGTATGGTTGTCCCTGAGGTTCATGTGCATCTTTGATACAGCAATGGTAGAAGGAATTAAAGAGTAGAAAATGTCATTCTAAAGCTATCAATATATTCAGAGGGGCACATTTAGATTACCTGACACTATTAAGAAAAATTGTTTTGCAGTTTACTAGTGTTCAACTTGAGAATAATGGCTCTTTTAAATCATTCGCTTCTCTAGCTCTTTCACCCTATGGATTGCTGTGTGAAATGTGTTCTGCAAAGCATTCCCAGCTTTCCATCCCTTCTCCTACCCTCTTGTGTTCAACAGCATCCTGTCTTCTGTGTGTACTTTATTCTATGAATAACTGAAGAAAACTGTAAAAAAAAAAAAAACCTGAACACATTGATAATCTGCAGAGTAGATCTTGAGGACCAGCATTTTAAATATGTCCCTTCTATAAATCTCTGGTTAACAGGGTGAGATGGAAAATGATACCAAGGCCAACCACATCATAAAGGAATACAAACTGAAAGAGTTTGGCTAAAAGTGTAGATAAAGCAACTCTTGTGATTTAAGGTGTTACCTTCCCTAACTGTTAGTTGTCACTCTTCACATAGGAACTACTGCCCCAACTTTTAATCAACAACATATTATGGAAGTACTTGTGTCCCAGTGAAGGCTGTGCACAAATCATGGTAACTCTGTTGATTCTGCACTTATGCAAATACAAAAACACTCACATAATCTATTAATACAGCTCTATTATGAGAATAATGATTAACAGCTAGTCATGGTGACATCTAAAATTGCAGATTGGCAATCTGTGCCTTAAGGCTCTTTTGATCTGTAGTACTTGCATAGCAGTAACTACTGAATAATGTTCTTTTTGCATGCAGCAATCTACTTTGGAGCCTTATGGAAAATATAGCACCATATCAAAATTCAAAATTAAATTACAGGAGTAATTTACAAACAATGCTTGTATCCTCAGGATAAAATTTGTTTGTTCCTCAGTTTAGTATTGTTAGGACTCAGGGGGTCTGAGATTTGTAAAGCCAGGACAAGTTTATTAATCATGTTCTTTCTCTGTAAAGTTTCAATAACTATTCTCTTTTCACAACTTGTTGTCAGTTTGAATTTTATTCTTGGACCTAGTGAAATAGTTAATTTTGGTCTGTTGTGTTCTAGCCTAAAGTCTGAAGATAAAGCAACTTTGTGAAACATCACTCTTTATATTGTATATTTAAATATCATCAGTTCTCTGTGATCAATGGGCTGCTTTGGAGAGTGCTACTACTTTTAATCATCATTGGTTATTGAGGAAGAATGACATTCTGTTAAATAAAATATGACCAAATGAAAATTAAAATACATATATATTTTGTGTTTGTACATGGGAGTGTTTGTCTGGCTTCCTTGTGCTAAAACATATATAGAAGACATATTTTAACTGGTTGAACTGCATTTTTTTTACCAAGGTATTGAAAGAAAAATACTGAGTGGTATGTCAGCATGAAAGTCTGGTAACACTGAATGTCTCTTTCCACCCATCAGTAAGTTTTAGAGAGTTAACATATTTCACATTTACCATACCCTTTTAAACTGTCACTTGGAAGTCTCTCTTATCTCACAGGTGAAGATCACCTAGAGATGCAACACAAGAAAACCTCATTTCCCCCTCCAAGATAGTTCCTATTCTCCTGCCTCTAAGCTTCGTCTGTAGTGTGTTCCCTTGCTGCGTCTCGTGTTCATTGACTTTTCTTTTGATGCCACATCAGGGAGAAGTGGTATTAGCTTTTCAGAGAGATGTCCCTTTCTTCAGGAAAATGTTTCTGTTCTCAGGAGAGATTAACCAGGGTAGAATAGAGCAGGCTGTGTGACATTGGAGCACTGCCTGCCAAATGAACATATTTCATTCTAGATTTTGTTTTTCCCATGGGAGAGGAGGCCCAGTAAATTACAGTAATATGTTTAGGTAGTTCTTTAATGTCAATTTTGTGGTATGCCTTGCGTTAGACACAGGAACATTTATTCCTCTCTTCTGTACATTTTCCGTGTCTTTTCTTTGCTTTACACAGATTAAAAAAAAAAAGATAGGCTGCAGTAGCTTCCTGTTTCACACATAATTTCACTGGTGTATGCAGATGCATTCCTTACACCAACATGTTGAAAAAATGTTGATGATTTTTCATCTGTGTGGGAATGTAGCCCCTCTGCTCCCAGGTGCTGTGTGGTTGTACACAATACATAAGCTCTTGCTGCACAGGGGTGCATTTCATCATGACGTAACTGTACAAGCTACATGCCAGTACAGCTCTCTGCTCCCTTGGAAATCCCTCACTTGTATCCCTCTCACAGCAGCGTTGAAGCCCTTATAACGGTGTGGTTTGCAATGCCAGTGTTCTGAATTATAAACACTCCTCATTTGTATGCTGCCAGGCTGCTTTTCCCTGCAAACAATGTGATCCCAGTGTGTGCACCTTTGGGGGGTGTGCATGTGTGTGTGTGTGTACGTCTGCCCGTCTCACCCCACCTCCCATGCTGGACCTCCTTCCCTAATATTGATTTTCTGTGGGAAGAAGGCAGAGGCCTCAAAGGTGGCATCTTGTGTTGATGTGTGACAGCGTGTTGTGACATGCTCAGGTTGCCTGGCTCTGATGTGCAGCTGGCTGGAGCATCCTGCAGTTCTCGTGTGACTCCAGTACCTTCAGCTCCTACCAGAAGAGACCAGCCTGTGGGCTGGAGGATGGGGGAAAGAGTGCCAGACCTGCCTTTGTTCTGAGGGAACTGGGAGGCAATGGGGACCTACACTGGGGCTACACAGACATTTTAGACATGTAGTACCATAAAAGTAGGTAGGTGGGCAGAGGAATGCTTTTTGGTCCCTGTGGGCAGGAGTTCATACGTGACCTCCAGTCAAAAGGAGAATGTCAGTGTGACTCCCATCAGTGTAATGGCATGGCCAGGAGGATGTGCAGGAGTATGGGAGTTTTCTCTGTGGAGTTAATTGCCTATCATGCTACCACAGCTCTGGTGCAGCCCACAGTAGTGCTGCAGTGATGAAGGGTAGAGGAGTGGATAGTGAAACTGGGAGCTGTGCTAATAATTTCAATAGTACTGGCAGTGTTTGTACAAATCTCTGTCTGTTGAGCACAATATAAACAAAGTAAGTGTTCACAAAGCTGAAAATTCTGTGTGTCAGTAGCAAATAAAGTATTTTGTTGCACTGCCTGCATGATTCTTGGCAGTGCTGTTTTCATTCCCATGAGCTGAGTAGTGGGGAAAAACAGCCCCTGGCCTTCCAGGCGTGTCCAGATGGTTGGCTAGTGAAAAGCCCTTCCAGTACCTGAACCCTGACCAACAGCATGCTTTCCCCTCTGGACAGATTACTGGGCTGTCAAGAAATCCTCTTCCCATCATCCATCAGCTTAACTGCTGAAGCCCCTGGAGATTAGCAACTGAGAAAGTGCCTATGTAGCAAAAATATGTCACACTGGTCAAAATGGAGATAATATTTTTTTTACACTATCATTCTCTTCTATTCAGATATACAACTTTGCAACTTTCACCATTAAATTTACAGAAAAAATATTAATGAAAAAATATTATTTAAATATGACTGTTTAAATTTTATCTCCAGCAGTAGTAATGCTACGGAAAACAGATAATCATATGGGTTGATAGCATTAATTTTCATTTCATTCTCTGAAAATAAAAACTTTTTTTAACAGACATGATTTCTTCCTCATGGAGCAATAAAGTAAAAATGAGACTGATTTTAACTGTATCCCAATCCTAGAATTACCAAATAAAGTCTAACTCTGATGAAGAAGCAGTTGGGATGCTGATCTTAATGAGATTTTTTTTTTTAGATTTTGATGCATAAACCAAAATTTATAAAGTCTGAAAGTGGAATATGAAGCCTTGAATTAATTTCTAAATAAACACAATAGTGGAAAATAACATATTCAAAGCTTTACAATTTTTTCTTTTTCTTTAATGCATATACCCTTTTACAGTTCAGATCAAGAGACCACAAACCAAGAATATACCCTGAAATTTGAAAGTGCTCAGAATAAAGTATGAGGTACAACTATGTATTATACTACCCACTGGATTTTTTCTATTAAGGCTTTATATTATCGTTATTAGATGCTTTTGATGCTCATATAGCAAAGACCTCAAGGAGAAACAAATTGTCTTGTTTGCAGAAAAATAAAAAAAGAAAGGAAACATGGACGTGGCACATCACAATTTATATTTTTTGATTTAATTTCTTGTTCATGTGACTTTCTTTTCTTCTTTAAAAAAACTGTAGCCATGGATCTCAGTTCATGTGCTGCATCAAGTTGATGCACCCCTGTGCAAGCAGGCTAAATCACAATAGTCTCCTAAGTTGTTTTGGTGTCATTAAAACCCTTTGACATATAGTGTCTTTTGAAAAAAAATTACAGACTAAAGTTAATAATGAAATAATGATGCTGCTCTCAGGAGAGTGTTTGAAAAAACACTTGCAAACTTACCTGTCAGATACACAGTCTCTTAAAGAGACGTGGCTTGCAGTCACTTTAGGGAATGATGGTCTTCAATCTCCAGAATTAAAAACAAGGGAAAAGGAATATGTCTTCTAGTAATACAACTTTCTACATCATCTACAGTGATTATACAAGAGGGAACAGTTTAAAACTAAAAGAGGAGATGTTCAGGTTAGATGTAAGGAAGAAATTCTTTACTCAGAGGGTGGTGAGGATGCTCCATTGGATGGGGCTCTGAGCAACCTGGTCTAGTGGAAGGTGTCCCTGCCCATAGCAGGGGGGTTGCAACTAAATGATCTTTAAGGCTCCTTCTGACCCAAACCATTTTGTGATTCTAAGATTTAGCCTCCTGGTAATTTCTCATTGTGATAAAACTGCCTCTTAATGGAATTTAGTAAAATACAGAGGCAACTGCAGTGCAGTGTGGATTAATTAAAATTCAGTCATTAACTGAGATTGACCTGAAGTCACAATTCCTGTGAGTAACATCCTCTGCCACTTGATGTTTGGTGGAGGATCTTGCAGAGGTTTTCAGGGAAGCTGGGAATGTGTCCTGGTATCGTTGCTTTTTCCCTTTTTTAAGTTCTCTCTAGCTTATTGACCTTAAATTTCTCTGCTAATGTCCTGAATTATGAAAGGAAGCAGGTGGATCTACTAGAGAAGAATTTCTTTAATCTTCATTTATTGCTATTTTCCTGTCTTCCAATTTTATTGATGATGAGGTGATTTTTGTGTGAGAGTTTTTAATTTTGTTTTGTTTTATTCTATTTTGGTTTTGGTTTTGGGTTTTTTTGAATGGGAAGAGATGAGTCCTTTTTTCTGTTTCAAGGTAATTCAAGTGATGTTTTCACAATCCTGCAGCTACAAAAATTTATTTTTGATTGTTTATTCCTGCCAGTTTATTATTCAAATATTTGCTGGTTTTAATGATTAAATATACGAACCTTAAAAATGCATAATGCTGCCAATTTACTGCCTAGTTTCTCTTTCCCAAAAGCATCTTAACAGTGCAATATAAAGCCCAAGATGACAGTAATTTTCACCTCTGCAGAGACAATAAAATGCAAATAATGTGGTTTGTCTTGAGTATTTTCTGCTGGAAAAAGATTAATTTTATCCTGTCTTTATTCTCACACATGGAAAAAAAAAGCACTTATAAGATGACCACTGTTTAATTATTTATTTATTTACATTTTAAAGCTCAGGTAAGAATTTATCTACTACAAAAGGCTATCAGGGAAAGTTGTGTATTGGTTGGGCACGACATAATGAAAAGGCACCTGCCTGCTGCCTTTTACTGCTGCTTGTTTGCAGAGTGATATTTGTGGGTTTCAGGCTGCAGAAGTAAGTTTGTGTTTGGCTGAAGTCATTAAATAATGAGGGGCCATAGAGACCAGTTACAGCACAGCTCCTTGGTTTGCATTTCAGATATGGAAACCTGTTCTTTATAAGTAGTGCTTTATATGGGTTTTAGTTTCCATGGGATTTTTGTCACATAGCTTCACTGAGCAGAACTGCTGCACCCTAGGGAGAAAAGTATCAGTGCCATCAGAGAACTAATTTTGGGAAGGCAGAGAATAAAACTGTCAGCTTTTTCAAGCTGAGAGAGTTTCCCAAGGGACTTTTTATTTTGTGAGGAAAACTACCAGAGGCTAGTAGCAGTACTGGTATTGATTTTAATGTTCAAGCTTGCAGTCATTACTTGCAAGAGCATTTTGATTAAAATGACCTGACGTTGATTTTCCTTCTCGAAATGGCTTTGATTTTAAAATTGATTTTCTGTCTGTTTATAACCTATAACTAAAACAATGTATTTTTTTAAAATCAAGCCTGCTATTTTGATTATTAAAGTGATATCATGAATGATTAGCATTGCGCTTTTTAAAGGAAGTTTTGTTCTCGTGTCCTTTTTGGTTTTGTGTCTAATTTGCCCAGCTACCACAATTTCTCATAGAAGAGAAGATCTTAAATTAAATGTGCTCTGTGCTTGACTTCTGTCATATAAAGTCATAAGTCACAAATATATATTGGTTCCTTTAACAAATGAACTGAAATAAGAGTAAAGAGCCTAAGAGGGCGCTAAAAGTCACTTACTTCCTGATTTACTGAACTAGAAAAATAATCACGTCATTAACTCCCATCTTAAAATGCAAGACTAGTCTTCTGAAAAGTTTTGTTAATGCTTGCACCTGCTCTATTGCTCAGCTTTATTGCCTCCATCCTCAGATAGTGAGGTCCATCATTCCAGGGCACAGATGATTAATGCCACCCTGTTTGGATTCCTGCGTCTGTGTGATGAGTCAGGCTGCGCAGGAAGGGACAGTCTTAAGCATTTGAATTTTTGCTATCTTTCTCTATTTTCCTGAGTGAGACTGGTCAGAATTTGTCCAAGAAGTTCTTTTCTACTGAAGATTTTGGATACAGCAAAGTGGAAACTGTAAAACATTTCAATGTCATCTACATTTTTGAAGTAATTTTTTAAAACAGTTTAAATATGTTTATTTTGATAAAATTGTTCCTTTGAGGATGTGTTTGTTAAAACAATGAAATAAAATACTTCTGCTTCAACTTGAATATTTTGTTGTGTTAAAACCTTTGGGATTTTTACAATTAGTTAATATGAGGCAAGTATAATTTCAAAATCCATGTACCTTTCTTATGAGCTAAATTTCCTTTTTTATCTTTTATTTGGATCAGCATCTCTTGTTTGCTGTAGGTGCCTTTCAGGAAGGTCATGATTTGATCAGAATGTGCCTCCAGTCCTTCAGAACCATCTTCATCCATTCAAAGGTTTGTTTATTTTTTTCTTTTCTATTCATCCATCCCAAAGCCTCATCCTCTGTCACCTGATGACATCCAAAGACCTCAACCTCAGATCTTCTGTGGTGCACATTAATAAATAAATTTATTAACTTATTTTGGCTTTGCATCTTTCTTTTCAAAATCCTACAATTCTGATATGGGTGTCAGAATCACTCTCTAATTTTCTACTTTCACATGTGAAAACCAACAAATTTCTCAATATTATGGTAGACATGGAGCCCATGTGTGTCGAGGAAGCAAAAAAAACCACAGTGGGGAGGGGGAGGGGCAGATAAGAGAGAGGAAAAAGTGAAGATCTAGAGCAACAGTGATAGCCAGGAACTAAAGCATTAGGATAAATAATGCCATGCTCAAAGTATTATTCCAGCATGTAATGGTTCCCCTTCCTTTCTGATCAGCTCTCAACTAAAAATCAATTTACTTTAGCAGAGAGCACAACATGTTATTGTGTTATTTATTAAAAAAATTGTATCCTCTTTGCAGCATTGTTGACTACCATCAATAGTCAGTCTAGAAAGTACAGTATTGAGGTTGCTTGCACAGAGAGAATATAATAAAGCTAAAAAATTTTAATAGAGTGATAACAAAGATACTGTAATGGTATTTGCACATGAAGAATAAATGTGCTAAGACAGTTCAGCCCTGAAAACAGCCAGTGGGGTTTGAAGTATGATAAAAGCCTAAAAACTCATGAGTGGTTTGGAGAAACTGAAAAGTCTTCTGGGGTTTTTTTCTTACATGAGCAAAGAGTCACCACACAAAATTATCAGGCTGCACATTCAGGATGCATAAGAAAAAATGAGTCTTCATTCGCCCTCTAATTAAAATATTTTCACCATTACCACAGAGCACTGTAGATGCTTAAAATATATATGATTTCAAAAAATATATTCATAAAAGGATTATTTATTTAGGGTCATTAAACACAAAAGGAGTATGTCTACTCTCTCAGGGAGATCTTGAGACACAGGGCTCCAAATATTCTGACAGTTCACCAGAGGAACATCAGTTCCTGCTTGCAATGTTCTCATATCTTTTCCTGGGCATCAGCTGTCCACTGTCAGAAACAGGACTAGGCAGACCTTTAGTCTTCCCCAGTATGGCTTTTCCTACCTTCACTAAAATAGCTTGGATGCTACAGGCTTATTTAGTGTCCAACACTGTGATGGATTTGAGATTTGCTGGTTGTAAGAGCTGTCCTCTTTTGGGATTCTTCAAAGACTGTTGTGCTGCAGGGGCTTGCTATCATTAAGATAGATGTGGGAAGTTCACATTACCTGACTTTAGACATCTATATGTGAGGTAATCACCTGAATCCCTGCTCTGATCAGTGTAGAAGAGAATTCATGTTTATTGTCGTCTCCCCTAGGAGATAAGCTGTGCACTATGAAGCACAGAACTCTCTGTAAGGGCAGCCAAGAGATTAACCCTCACTGCCATTGACTGGCATCCACGTTGGAGAAAATGGGTGGGGAGAACTGGTAAGAAAGGGGAGTAAGGAGAGAGTTGTATTCCGGTTCTGCTTCCTCCCTCGTGGAGCACATTGCAAAAAAAAAGCAAGAAATGTGGCTTTTGAATTTTTTTTTCAAGGAGAGAGTGGTGTATTTTCTAAAACAAGAGTGCAAGGGCAAGTCAGCTAGAAAGTCTCTCTGGTATACAGACTTCAACGAGTTTTGGGGTCCACAAAGATGTTAAAGACGTCTTTTGTTATCCAGAAAGATCCCATTCTTCCTTTGTGAGTGTAACACATCTGCAAAAGATAAATTTGACTAGAAAAAAAATATGTTAATTGCCTGATTGTCATGTATTTTCTCCAAAATCCCGGGATTCAGAGGGAGAGCTAGGAATGAGAAAAATGCATTTAAATCACTCCTGGCTCTAAAAAACTGTATAATGGAAATGAAACTGCCTAAGAATAATATCAGGCAGGAGGGGTACACAGAGCAGAGCATCTGAAGGGCGGCACAAGGAAGAGTGGGCTGCTATTGCTTAGGTTCAGAGGAACTGGACTGTAGCTCCTGGTGGCTGAATTCATGCACAATAGAATTGTATCAGATGTATGACATATTATTTTGAGTAGTGTTTCTGTGTTCAAGATAAAATCATCTGTCTTTCTGCCATATGGAAAGAAGTTTGTTGCATCAATGTTTTTCCTATCACCAGTGAAAAATAAGTTCCCAAATATCTGTGTCTATACTTACAATTATACCTACACCTTTAACTATATGTAATTTTCGAAGCTGAAAATCATTGTCTTGTTGATCTGCATCTGTAATAAGTCATTGTTTCTTCATGATGACACTTAAATTGCTCAGCACTCCTTCTTCAGGCAAATTAAATGTACCACAATGGAAGGTACTCCATCTGCACCCTCATCAATAAAGAGGAACAGTCACTTCTAAGGCACTACTCATCCTATCCTAAAGCAGAAATCTTAGCTAGGGGAAGCTGTTGGTACGACTGGCAGGAGAGGCATAATGGGAACCTGAAACAGTCCATGCACTGCACAGAGGCAGTCCACAGGAGGAAAGAATTATTTCTTTACAAGTTATTAAACAATGAAAGAAGCTGTTTTTATACCTTTTATGTGTAATTAAGAGGTAGGTCTCTAAAGGACAATTTTTGCTTAACAAAATGCAGTTAATAAGGCTTGTGTCATTGAAGAGGCACGGCTGCACACACATCTGACCTCTCCTTCACCTCCTTCAGAAGATGTACCAGCTCATGCTAGAAGTACTGAAATGTGATCTTCTGAGAGACAAGGCAAAAGGACTGGGCTGTGATATGGCAGGAAACCTTTCTGCATTGATCTTTATTATGGTGAATAGTCAAGTCCTCAGAAGTGTGAGTAATATGAATTCCGGCTTCCTGAACAACTGATCTGCATGGTGATGGATCAATAAAAGACACTGCAGTGTCTCTTAACAAATTGTGCCTCTTTACATTCAACACATGATGAACATCAAACTAGCTTATGAGATGAGTGTATACTACAGTTTGATATTTTTCTTCTTTCCTTAAAAAATAAAAGAAATCCAAAAATCATAGAGTCCTGTGCTGGATCCAATCCATGGACTCATTGCCTATGAATCTGGAGAATACTTCTTGTGTGGTCAGCTAAATCTCTTCCTTGGAAAAAATCAGTCTCTATTCAAACTGCAATGGACACCCAAAGGCTTCTCTCAGAGGCTTCACTCTAAGGTCTCACCATCCTTTTGCCAAAGGGGTATCATAACCCAGAGATCCACAGCTGTTTCAAGTGGAGCAGTTGGAACTTACCACATGTTTAAATTAAAAATTACTCTATTTTTCATAGAGTGAAGGAAATCTTCAGAATACTCATTTGAAGGACTTGGCTGGGAGATGTCAATAAGGCAGACCTTTACTCTGAGCAATGAATTTGTGTGTTTGAGCACTAGCTGAACATTGACTCATATGGGACCAGGGAGTGGAGATGCAGCTCTGGTTCTCTTGACCTACCAGTCAGCAAATCCAATCCTGTTATTTGTTGCTTGCAGCAGTAAGGAAAAAAATATTTTAGTACTCACTTGTTCTGTAATTTAAAAAGACAACTAACCATATGTGGAGGATTTAAAGCAGGCAAAAGAGAAAAAGGGAAGTGAGAGAAGGGATGGCAGCAAAGTGTTTAATGTATTAGGATGTCTATCTTGATGTGTGTGTTGGAGCTTTATCCAATGTTGGAAGCTGCTCTCAAATTTAATAGTTCTTTAAGCAGCCACCCACCATTTGCCATGGGGTATTGTAAGCAGCCAGAGGCACTGCTTGCTGTGCAGACCCAGGAAGCTGGAGATGGACCAACATGTGTATGGCTCTCCTTCAAAAATTGTAGGTTGCACAGCCACAGCCTAAGTCTGTGTATTGCTGGTGTGTCTGAGTTTGGCTACTTTTTCCTGAATGACTGAGGGCAGCATCAGAAAATTTGGGAGCCTGAAAACCAAGTGTGGCCTGACAGTATCCATCTCAATAGGAATCAGAACTCTCTGTGGCCCAAATTCATTTCAGAATGGCAACTTGCTCCTCTTAATTTAAAAAAAAACTCTTCTCTCTATCTTTCCATGAGCTATCTGAGCTTGTAACACATGGAATAGCTCTTACCCTCTTGTACATCCTTATACTATGTTCTTCTGGCTCCAGCCATGGAATTGTCTATACATCTGAGTACATGTTGTTTCATTATACAGTCACACACACTTCTGTGAAGTGTTAGATGGTAATAATGTTGGCTGTAAAGGTTTGAAGGATATTTTCTTGTTTGTTTTGAGAATTCTGTGATAGGGCCACCTAAGACTAATGAACGAAAAAGAAATGGTATCAGTAGCAGTTAAAAGGTAATTTAAAGAATTAACAGCAGGAAAAGAGAATGCTGTACACAAACTACTTTATACATTTCAGACCTTCTTTTTAAACAGAAGCAGGTGGTAGCTTTCCTATTGTGAATCCAATGCTTTTTACTGGAAATCAATCACTCCTTCCATAGGAACCCATTAGAAACTTTAATAATAACAATCTATTGCACCTCACTGATAGGTTTTCCAGCAGTCTAATCTTCTGGACTTGTGTTTACCAATGATTTAGGATGGCTGGCTTCTCTAAAATACATTAATTGGTTGTAGTCCTACTGTGTTTAAAGTCTTGCAAAAAGACATTGTATATTGATCATAGTCTTCCTCTGGGATGCTGGGGAATCAGCCTGGTGTGATTTGGAGCTAGCTTGGTTTCGTGCTAGGGGATTGGTGTATTATTCATTTAAAAAAAAAAAAAGGCAAAAAAAAGAAGCAACTGTAAATGTAAGGGAAGGAAGAATTTATGAGATATCGGATTTAGGTGATTTTGGCACTTCAGACTGCAGCTTCAGGCCCTCCTTTGAGAAAGTCTGCATTATTTTCTCCATCTCTTACGACATTGCAATCCTCTGCTTCAGACCACGGTCTCTTGTATTGTGTCTCCAAAAGGCATTAGTGAGAAGAGCAGCCTAGAGCTTGGATCTTCAGTTTGGATGGCATGGAGCTCCTTGAAGAGCTGAGAGGCTATAAATGACATCTCAAAACATTTCTTTTAATGAGTGATAGACATTCTATTTCCAGTTATATCTTTAGTTTTCACTGTGATTATAACTTGCATGCGCTTGTCTCTGTCTTTGGATGTGAAGGCAAGGCACTCTTTCAGCTGGGTGGGGAAGGTCCTTCTCTTCTGTCTGCTTTTAGGAAGAGAACAAGAGTGTGTGCTTAGTGTGAGGCATGTGTCTGCCTGCTCTCACGTATGGGCTGGTCAAGGGATATAGGGATGACCTGAAGGAACCTTCCTGTCAAATTCCAGTGTATGAGAGAGAGTATAAGGACTGACCATGCTATTGTATTTGTCAAAATTTGATATTTCAATATTTAAGAAGGTATTTACTAAGAGTGTTTTAAATATTACATATTCAAGCAGAAAAGCAGGTATACTTTGGATGAGCACCTAAAAGTTTTGAAGACAGTATTTGGGCATTGGGCATAAGTTCATTTAGTGAGAAAAAGGGTTCCAGTTAGTAGAGTAACAAGACTAATTTATCTAACGATGTATTTATGCATGAATCTGAAATGTTATTGTGAGCAGTCTAAACTAGTTAATTGGGAAGTTTTAATATCAGAAACCTTATTAGACATTTCTGTGCTTTCTAAGCAGCTTGAATCTTAATCTTCAGTAGCACTGTGACCCCAAGGGTGGTAGATTTGTTTTCAATAAATTGTTATATTCTTAATTGTCTTGGTTTGGAAAGACAGGAGTCTGTGAAGGAAGGCAAAAGCCTCCTGTGAAATGGAAAAGGTAAACCCCTTCCCTCTGAATTGCCACAATTTCAAAATTAAAAGGCTCTCAGGCAAAGATATGGGAATGGGAATAACAGTTTTTTACTAGGAAAAACTAAATAAAAAATGGAAAAAGCAAAAAAAAATGTAATTAGTACAAACAAAACTACTGATGGAGTCAGAAACCTGACACCCTGAGGAGTCAGGGTGTTGGCAATAGTCCAGTTAAATGGTGGCTGTTCCTCCTGGAGTGGCAGATGAAATGCTGCTGAAGCGGTGATCTGTAGAAGGGTGTAGTTTTCTCTGAAGGTCTGGTGATGGAGTAGTTGGGCCTGGTCTTCCTCTGGGAATCCAGCAGAGAAGAAGGTGGCTTCTCTGGGAATCCAGCGAAGGGCTGCCCTGGTGTCCCAAAAATGCTGATTTTATGCAGGTACGGATGCTTGGCTCCTCCCTCTGGGTGGAGCATCTCACAATGGGATGATGTAACTTTACCAGTCATGCAGTGAGTCATTCAATAGTCCATTAACAGAAGATATCTCTCCGGAGGGAGACATTGTTCTTGGAAGAGATAAGAAAACTGCCCACCCTTCAACAGATGGCAAATAGAATACATGCTTATCTTACAAGCCAGGACATTAATCAACAATAGTAGTTTATATATGCCTATTTCAGCTGTGTAATCTGATGAAAAGAAGACATTGAGGATAGGGGAAGTTGTTTTTATAGCATAAATCTATAATGTGTTGTTTATGTTGTTTGTAGTAAGAAGAGAAACCTTGTGGGTCTAGATTTGTTATTGCTAGAAATCTTATTTGAAGATTTATAGAACTTTTATCTTATTGTTTTACTATTTAAACATAAATATTTTTTAAAATATCAAGAATGTGATGGGTGTGCAAAGATATATCATGCTGAAAAAAAATGTGTATCTGATTTATGCCTGTCCAAATGTCCAAAAACATGCAGCCATACATGGGGCCTCATTGGTGAGAGAAATATTTGCATGTTTTTTTATAAGAATGAAGAAAGTTATCAGGCTGTGGGGGACCATGGGTATGGAGTTGAGTCTGCTGCTTCGTCCTGCTGGGATGGGGCACTGGGCAGAGCTGATACCCAGTGTTAAGTGGGTAAGTGTTAAGGAGCAGGGGCAGAGGGAAAGGGACTGCAAGCACAACAATGCTTTGCTGCCCAGTGCTCACAGCACTCTCCTACTCCTGAACCAACTCGTAGGCTTTGTCCAAAGGATGTGACACAGGAAAACAGGATGTGATGAGCAACAGACCGTGAGCAAGGTTGCTGCTTGTGTGGGAAGATAGTGGCAACTGTTGGAAATTTCTCCACCAGCATTCATGCTATCACCAACGTCACATAACAAAGTACGTTCTTGTCCCCAACCTCAGCTCCACTATTTGCATACTGACAATGTCTTCATTAGTCCCCTTTCACCTCATCATCACTCTGAAATCTCATGCTCAGTTGCTAATTCTGATTCTGGTTCTCACCAAGTCCCTGTTTCATATGCAATATTTAGTTTCCCAGGCATGGTCCAGATGCTTTTGTCTAGAGATACTTGGCATTTAAAAAAATCATTTGTTTGAGAGGGCCCAGACTGACAAGTTAGATGTCTACATCATTATTATCTGCTATTCTGACAATCTATGTGTCATCCTCATATTTTACCAACAGTGATATTGTGTATTATTAGAAGAGAGCATTAATAAAACATTATTGAATTAATCCCTGTACAGGGATCATACTGTTAGAATATTCCTCACTTCAGTATAACTCTCCATTGACAGCTGCATTTGGGCATCTGCCAATTAGTGCATTCTTAATCCATTTAATATGTTCTCTACTGGTGTAAAAGAGATTAATTTTGTAATAAGACTCATATGTGGCACTAAATCAAATACCTCACGAAAGGCAGACTTTACAAATTACTTTTGTCAAACAAGTTAGAAATCTCAGAAAAGAAAATCACAGCTACAGTCGTCCTGGGGACTAAGTTACAGAATCTGAATCAAAGTATCTTTTAAAGAGAAAAGTACTAAAATATTTCTTTAGGGCTAATTTCACTGAGGGAATTTAGTATCATGAGTGTGACCTCTAACCCAGGTGCAGTCCACTTTCAGGTAAGTTCATGAAAAGTGCGTTAGTATAAGGTCTAGCATCTCCAGAGGAAGGGAATAAAAATACCTTTTGCTCCTCTCTTTATGGCAGTTTCCTCCCTGAATACATTGCTCCTCAAATGTGAGAGAGGTCTTAGTACACTGTGGTGTTAAAAAAAAAGGGAGTGGGAGCTTGAGTGGCTATGCAGGCCCTCTGTTCCAGACATACTTTAGAAAAATACACTGGCTCTTCCTTATCTTCTGAAAGAAAGATGGCAGAGCAGGACAAGAAAGAGGCACAAAAGAGGATAAAGTGCCTAAATTCTTCCCTGCTCTCCTTCCTTCCATTTCTATTTCTGAATGATTAGTTTAGATGTCTCCCAAGTCTGCCTTTGTGCAACCCTCACTGTGCATGTGCAGCCCCCAGTCTAAGCCTGGCAAATGTAAGTTTCCACTGGTCAAGCTGTCATTTAGCACGGGACTTTGCTAGCATTAATATATTTTAATTCTTCAGAGGGAGCAACATTATGTTGCACATAGCAGCTCTTTGCCTTCCTGGCCCTACTGCCAGAAGTGAAAATAATGAGCTCTGGGGTCTTCAACCTAAGGACAGACTTTCAGTGCACTAAGGTTTTTGTGCCTCTAAATATCACAATTTGGTAACAGAAGGAAAATCTACCTTGAAAGTGTAATATGAAATCATTCAAAATAACATCACGTTAAACATTTTTTTTAACTTGTCCTAATTTAACATATGCCTACAAACTGAGAACAGTAACTGCACCAATCTTATAAATTTTAATAATCCAGAAACAACTCTTAGGATATTCCATACTAATAGTGATATTATGCAAAATAACCACATAGAAGGAAAATCATATAGACTTTTGGGAATCATAACATTCCATCTTTCCAAATCTATCCTGACATCTATATCACAATTTTAAAATGTTATAATTCCCTTGTATATGGCATCAGTCAGTTTTATGATCTTTAAGGTAATTTTATCGTACAGGTCTTCAAAGGTTTAGTGTTACTGTCATCAGCCATTCCTTCAGGTAATCATTGTTATTGGAGAAGATGAGAGGAAATGGATTTAAATATCATGATCCTGACAAGTTGGAGAAATGGTCAGAAAATCTAGGTTGCAGTTCAATAAGCCTGATAACAAACACTGTACTTACATGAAAAAAGAACAGAACTCAAGACAGGGAAAAGGCAAATAAAAGTTCCCAAGGAAAGGATCGAAGCATATTATGAATACAACCATATGGACCAAGATCAACAGTCCAACATTGTCTATTTCTGACAGTAAGCAACATTTCATGCTTAGGAAAAAACTACAAGATACAGGAAGGACAGAATGCCACCTCTCCTGACACGCTCTGCACTTCTGGCACTTGATACTACAAGCTTAGTGGACGGACATCTCCAACATCATATTTTAGAATACCTACGTGCAACTTCCAAGTTTTATTCAGAAATCTCTGGGCCTGTTGTTATTTGTACTACCCAAATCATCCTGTGGCAAAAGGTTTCACAGTTTAATTGTATACCTCATAAAACTTGCTTCCTTTTGTTAATGTTAAACCTGCTGCCTATAATTTCATTTTATACCCTTTAACTTATATTTTATTAAAAATAATATACCATACTTCTCATTCATGTTTTCCATGACTCTTTTGATTTAAAAAATAAAATTTTTAGATTTAAAAATAAATTAAATTTTTAATTAAAAAATAATCCAAGTGTACTAATTGTTTTTGTAACTGTTATTGAGTACTGGGCTTACATTTCCAAAGAATTGTTCACAGGATCTCCACAGTCTCATTTTTGAGTCATAAAATCTTATTGCAAGCTGCTGCTATACATACAGAATTACAATTACGTATCTTCATGAGACTGACTTTACATTTATTGTTTCCTCCTGAAATCTTTCGTGCTTTATTGAAAAACTCTTCTTCAGCCGTTTTGGCTGTGACTAACATGAATGTGAGTGCTTGTATGGCACCCCAGGTATTAACCCATGTCTGACTTAGGAGTGGGTCTGTATACCTATATCAGTTGGCCTATGTGCAGAGCCACTCACAATATAAGTAGGTATGTGTGCAGGTATCTGATTTGTGATTACCCAGCTGACCCTTATGCACATATATCTGGCATTCACAAAGATCTATATTCGCCTGTCACCAAAATTTTAGTCCCCAGTGAATTAAATGTCATCCTTGTTAAAAACATAACTTCATGCTGCACAAGCATTAGATGTATGTAGTTCAATCCTTAAATCCCAAAACTGAGAGAAAAGTCAGTTATAACTCTGCATGTTGGTGCTATTGATGTTGAATTGTTTTCAAAAAATTTAATTTATTTCTTTGGAATGGAGTCTGTAAACTGATTAATGACAACATGAACATCATGGCCTGGACCTTGTATAGTTTTCAGACAAAACTGAACTGGAAAGAAAAGTAGAACAAATCTTACAGGCAGTGCTGCCATGTGTCCTTCGTGGACAGCTGTGATTACCCTTTGTTCAATTTTATAACTGTGAAAGAATTACTATAGAGCCTTCACCCAAAACGTTAAAGGTAAACACAAACCTGGGAAAATAATTTTCAAAATGTAGTGTGCCCAATTAGGCATGAGTTAGCTGAATGCCTGACTGCACACCCAATTGGCACATTAAATTTGTCATGGTTTCTTATTCAGTTTGGGTAATTGTGCATGCAAATGAACAGGTACTCATATAACCTGTAATTTCCATAAGTAATTGACATATTTGCATATGTAATTACTTTCTTTGTAACTGAAACTCAAATTTTGACTATCTTAATGTTCATCAAGCGCATGAGCTTTGGTCCTTTCAGCAGGAAATGAAGTTCAGTGATCCACTGACAAATTGAATTCACTTCAGGAAAGTGGAGAATTACCTCACCGTCCCAGATAATCCTAAATTGTTCTCTTTCTGATTTAGGAAGGAAGGGTATCAGACTGCATCAGCAGTGATACATGACAAGATCCTAGCTAAATACAAACAACAAGATTCTAGATACAAAAGTATTATTCTTAGTAGCCACTAAGTCCCTAAAGGTTTCTTTTTAGAAAGAATAAAAATGGGAACAGTTGGTCAACCCATCAAAGCTTTCTAGACTAAATACCATAGATACTATATAGGCATCTATATATTAATGCAAAAAACTTAATCTCATCACTGCTGTGAAATAAACAGCATAATGGAGATGGGATAACTCATGACTATGATATGAACAAAAATTGGTATACTAAAGTCAGGGAGGAAAAATAAGGGGAAGTAAAAAAGTATTGTCTTGCATATACAAGATAACGTACTTGGTAACTGAGAGTACAAAGTGTATCCCAAAAGTCTCTGGTTAATAGCTAAAAAGAACAGGGACGTAACACTGCAGGTATGTAGACAGATCTTCCCAATTGTCCTGGGTTGGCTATATGATGGGAGTGAGAGAAGTGAGAGAAGTAGTCTGAAAGACAAAGTTGGAGCTTAATGGCAGGTATGAAAAATGGTCAAAACAGAAACAGGATGAAATACTTGTTCTTTGAGACAGAATGTGGTCTGTGGTGGACCATAAGCTAAACATAAGTTAATGGGGTTGTGCAGCTGTGAACATCATGTCTGGGACATATTATGCAATATGCATATTGCAATGCAGCCCACAGGTTTCTATTCCTCTCAGACCTCTCTTGCCAAGCTACATTGCTGTGGTTGTTACACTTTGAGAAAGGCATGAGAGAGTCCAAGACAATCTCTAGAAATGGTGGCCTTTGGGAAATATTGAAAAAAACAGGCTCTGGATAAGATGGAATAGAAAATATTTGGGATAATGTAATAGAATTTAGGCATATGGAAGTGTGTAACAAAAAAAGAAAGGACAAATTGTTTTCCAAGCTTTTGGTAGATAAAGAAACAGTGATAAGGTTTGCTTTCATTAAGAAATGATCAATTTGGGTATTAGGAAACACTTCCTCCTTATAAAAGAAAGTGACACTGCTAGTCATAGATTTGCTCTGTATGAGCAGGCATCTGCAGTGGTTGTAAAATCTTAATTGCTGGAGATATTAAAAACAATTTAGCCATATGTCTTTCATGAGTGACACAGGGATAATTGATCCTGCCAGAGCTGGGCTAACTAATATTCTCAGGGTTGTTCCCAACTGTTCTTTATATAATGCTGCTATTTTATAGTTGTATTTAGAATTATGTATTCTTAGTAAATGCATAGGCTTTTAAAAAAAGCAGAATTGAAAAATTTTAATGAGCCAGCAGGATATAGTTTCACAGACATTTACAATTCCTCTTTGTCCTCTGGCCTCTTTCTTTAGTGTCTGTTTCCAGAAAAAGAGTGACTTAGTGGCTTAATATACTTGTCCCTTTGGAGCGTCCCTGAGGACAGTCTGCAGGTAATTTCAGTGTCCAAGAGAGAAACAATCATGAAAGCTTTAGTCCTATGAAAGTTGGCTAATCCAAGCAGTCAGGGCTGTCAGGGTTGGATAATCCTCAAGGTCTCTCAAGAACAAAATGACTTTGACTTTCAGTCTATTTTTTGTCATTTCTTACCCTGACTTCAAGCTCTGAGTGTTTCTGGGAGGCAACTGTGGAAATGGTGCTAACCCCCAGATTCATATGCTGCATTTCTGATAGGAGCTCCTTCTGGCTCTGATCCAGACACTGGGAAGTTGGAACAGGTACTGAGGAGGGAGCACAAGTCAATACTCATACAGGCAGAGTCTTCCATCTTTCCTGAAGTTGTATCCATAAAAGCCATATGCAGTATCAGGCAAAAAGCTGGAAGAACACCAAAAGCCAAATTTTAATAAAACAGGTGTGACAGATTTTAATGATTACTTGGTTTAGTTATTTTTAATAATTTGGTTATTTTAATGAAGATTTCATAAAGAAAATAATGAAAATTTATGCTTCTGAATCCACTACCTCTGACTCAGATAAATAAGACTCTGCTTTGTCTTACAGCAAAGCCTGCCTGGTATTGGTGAGTGAAAAGAGTCTGAGTGAAAGCAGGAAACAAAGGGGACTGGATCTAACAGAAGCAGCCAGTGAGCATGGGTTAAGGTGTGTTGGCAGCTTGGAGGCATCCATCTCCATCCAGTTCCTGGCAACTTACTGGAGTGGCTGGTGTCCAGGGACCGGGCTGCCAGATAGGACAGGGAGTGGTGATGAAGTTTGCATTAGCAAACATGTTTGTATTCTGAGTCTGCAGAAGGAGGTTTCTCTATAGGTGATAAAGAGGAACTCTGTCTGCTGGAGTTAGACAACAATAAATACCTGCCAGCCTGGTACACCACCTGGGCTCCCAGAGCCATACCTGCTGACCACCGTGTACCTGCAAGGTACATGCTGGGAGCAGTGACCCTTGAGAGTGATGTGAGTCAGTGGAAATTAGAGAGGTTTGCCTCACTGAAGGCTGTCAGATCAAGGAGGCGTCAGTGTGACTCCTAATTTCCCAGTGATGCCTGTGCAGCAGAACCTGACACAAACCAGGTTCCTTCACTGGAAGCTTGGCTGTGGCTACTGCTTCCTTTGGGAGAGGGGAAGGGAGGATTACACATTCACCATTTATATTGATAATAAAAAAGATCACTGATCTTTGTAAATTCAGATTCAAAGTTATAGCCATATTATTCTAGCTGCTTTTTCAAACTCTAAGTATCTCTGTACTATTAAATAATGAGACATATTCACACAAGTGCTCTCTTCAAAATATGAAGCAAAATAAACTGATGTTTAAAACTCAGTTTCGTAATTTCTGTGAGAGAAAGATCTTTTTATGTGGTGTGCTGGTATTTATTTAGTTTTATTTTAATACTGCCGTAAGATCCGTTTACAGCTATGAGGATTTTTCCTCGTGAGTGCCTCTCTTCCCTGGGCTAAATTAATTACCTTTAAATGATGGTTTTCTTTCCAGAATGCTGCAGAAGGACAAATATTCACAACACAGTGGTTTCATAGTAGTTACATTTCAGTTTGACTTGCAGCAATCTTGATTGTTTAAGGAAGAGCATAGAAGAAAATTGTTCCATGTCTTTAGAAAGCACATGCAGATGCTGCTTTCCTTCTAATATTTTAACTAGGAGTTATTGCTATGAATTAAATTTACTCTTATGTCTCAATCTGTCATATGTATCTATATACCCATGGCCAAATCCTGTGTCAGGTTTCTTGTCATTCAAAGAAGTGGCATAGCATGAGACCCCAAAAATTTCTTAATAGTAGGCAGCGAAAAGAAGTAGGCTGGGAGGCTGCAGGTAAGAGGCATCTTGAAGTTTTCTTTAAAGGAACCTTTACTTTGTTTTCTACAGAAGGATGTCAACAAGTGTCTGTCCAAAATACAAAAAAAGTAATATGATTGACTTAAAATTTAGAGCTTTTTAAATGAGAATTCTTCCCAGATTAAAGTGATGAAAAGCAAATCTCCTACTAAAGGAAGTATTTTACTTACAGGTAGCTGATAAAAATTTTTGTACATTACATTTATATAAGTTGTGTAGCTGTAGATGTGATGGTAAGAAGTTGAAGCAAGACTTTCTCTTCTGCCTTAATTTTGCCAGACTCAGGTTTCTATTAAAATGTTTCATTGATAGGATGGCTTTCTGAAGTCCTTTCTTCCCAATGTCATCAAAAGTTAAGGTAAATGGAAAGATCATTGACCTTTGTATTATGGCTAAGGAACAGATATCCTCTTTTTCTCTAAATTGTTAGAACACTCCAGTTTTAAGGGGCCTACAATGATCATCAATTTATTTTTGGTAAGAGGTTTCCTGCTATTCTGAAGTAGTGCATTAGCAATGACAGTGCCAGCTACTGGTGCAGGAGGTGTTGGTTAGGTTGATAATGAAGCCCTGGAACAGGGGACCCAGGAAAACTTTTACATTTCTGTTACTGGAGGTATTAAAAAATAAGACGTGTAAAAATCTGTTTGCAATAATTTAGGCACAGTTTATCTTATCTACTCAAGATTCCTTCTAGTTTAATTTTCTGTTATTTATTGATTTTAATCACATATCTCAAATTATATTGTGTTTTCTTTCTTTTTGTTTGTTTGTTTAATCTGTTTTATTTTCTTTTGGTTTTGGGTGACTTTTTAAAATTTTAGTTTATTTCTTTTAAGCTCCATCCCCCAAAACTGTGAGAACGTTAGCTGTCAATGAAAAAACTTAAAAGTAACTTCCTACCTTCAGAGAAAGGCTGGAATACTTGACTCCAAGATAGCCTAAGGACACAACAGAAGGAGGATTTAACAATAAAACTCAGTTCTCTGTGAACAGCAGAACTGAGGAACCCTACTTTCCCTTGGACTCTAGCACAACATTTCTTGTTCCTCCATCATCATAACTCCAACTTTCTGCAACTATTCTGTGTTCCCTACCATTATACCAGCCATTTTCCTACAAACCCTCCTCAGTTGGTCAGAATAGGAACTTTCTTTTCCTGACAGACCAAAAGGTGCTGATCTTCCTCAGGAACCCCATTTGCTAACCCTGTTTCTTTATAGTGGTGCTTGGTCAAGCACCAATTGATCCAAAGCTGTTGAGAAGGCGACTGCTGACTGCTGCTGCTGTGGGACAAGAAAGAGAAGACCCAACCAGCCCCTGCCTTTCCACCACCTGGTGCACCTCTGGCACTCCACCTGACTCGTGGTTTTCCCTGCACTTGCAGGAACCTGGTGAGACCCCAGTACCTCTGTAAAAATATGATTAATATTAGTTAATGTGCAACAGTGAATCTTGGAGACTGATGGACAGCTAGAATGATGAAGTCTCAAATTAGATAAAATTCATCTTTACAGTTTTAAAGATATTGAAATTTTGGAAGCCTGGCTTATGGTTTTTGAGCCAATGGAATTGTCAGATCTGAAAAAAATGTGCCATGTAATAAACAACTCTACAATCTAGTATCTTGCATGCCCTGTCACTGGCTTCCTTAAATTAGTGTCTTTGCCAGGAATATAATACCACTCTTTCATTTTAACCTCAGTGATATGGATTGTTCTGGTAAACTAATATATCTTTCTCTGGAATTGAGAAAACTACAACTGGTTCCAAGTCACATAAAATAAATTATCTCAGAGCTGATAAAACATGTCCTGAAGGTCTGATTCAGAATTTAACCACCATAGAGCTTGTACCAGAGGAGGTTTTGGAAATATGCCTATGTATTTACACTACCTGCTCACAGGAAAGGACAAAACAAGCTGATACTGGTTCTTGTTAGAATTAATTTTTCAGCTGATGTGGATCTTCTTAAACAATGGGTTCAATTATTTTGCCCCTGAACATAGTGATTTTAAACTTAAATATCATATTGGGAATTTAATAACCTGACTGTAGTTTAATAAGTGTAGAATCTTCTAAAATATTTTGTGTATATAATATTGCTTTTGATAACTGTACAGACAAAATACTATATTATCACAAAAGACATACATGAAATATTCATTTCCAGCATAATATTAAATAAATAATATGAAATTATGACTTTAAAGACTCAGAAACAATGCTGAGAAAATATTCAAATGTAATATTGCTGAAAGACACTCATTCAGATATCTTTTTTATTTCCCTGCCATGATTTAATATGGCAGAAAAGAAACCCCAAAGACTCCAAAACAGCATGAGTTCATGACTTTGCTGTGTTCACCTAACTACATCCAGTTAGAAAAACAGGTCTGGAAATCATGATTCTAAGACTTAAAATTGGAGGATTTTTATACATTTGATGGTGACCTGTCCTCTTTTGATTGCAGGTATAAAGTAGGAAATGGGCATGGAACAGATCTGTTATCAAAGTCCAGCCTGAAAATCATATTTGAAGGCTGAGTGTACCAAAAATAACATTTCTTCAATGCTCTGCTTTTTTCTGTAGTTAAACCAGCAGTAAGTGATAGTGGCTTTGACTGCTGTACACTTATCTCTAACCTTATCTTGACTTTATATTCTCAGCAGTATCTGGTCACTTTCAGACCAGAAAAAAGCTTAAATTCTTATTCATAGTGAGGTTGGGATTTACTGCCGCCACATTCTCTGTCACCTCCTCCTGGACAGGAGAAGCGGAACCAGTCCTGACATAGAGCACATGCCATGGTGGAGCAGTGCTGTTGTACAGGTACCTCAGCAGGTCTCCTAGGAAGTTTGGTAATGTGGAAAGACAAAGTCAGCTCTTTTTAATGCTTTGTCTCCTTTCAGTTCTACAGCACTTGAAAATGTATTTCTCCCCTGGGGTTGGAGGGGCAGAGATGTGGGGCGCCCAGGGAAGTTGTGTCAGCTCTGGTCGGGGGGTTTCCAGACCCAAGGGGGCACAGCCCTGAGCAGCCCCTTCTGACCTCAGTGCTGAGCACAATGTAGCAGAGCTGGTGCAGCAATACCCCAAGGTCCCATCCCAAAAAAGCTGGCATCACTTTCCTAAGCCATTGAACTGCAGTGTAAGGATATATGATACTTAGGAAAAAAAACCCCAAAAAACATTTATACAAGAAAATTTCAATTACAGTATTTACCACAATCACTTTTGTACCAGCTCTATCAATGATGGAAAAATGTGTCCTGGGCAGAAGCAAAGGTGAGGGGTCTGCCTGGGCTAGACAGTATAGACTTGTTCAGCAGAAAATGGAGAAGACTACAGTTCATCTCTTTCAGATGCTTGTTTTATAAATTATACCTTTGACAATGCAGACAAGTTCTCCATTCATGAGAAACGAATCCTGTGGTGACTTGTAGCAAAGATAGCTGTTTAGTCAGGTGAATCTCCTCTTTTAGCCTCCTCCTCTGGGAGCCTTTGAATGACTTTGCAAACTCAAATTCGTCTGCACAGAACACAAGTTGTCTTTAAAGCCCAACTGCTACTGCAAGTCATGGAGGTGTTCTTTGAAATATGTTTGCATGCCCTGCCAGCAATGATTTTCTCCACTGCAGAAAACCTGTGCAGATTAAGGAATTTTCTCTCACAAAGGGAGATTTCTGGCATTTTATCTATCCCTTTCATAGAGAAATGGGTCAAATAAAACTCATATATTTGAAAGAGAGTCAGGTTTTTAGGGACAGCTTGCACTTATTAATATTTGTGTGTTCAGCACTTCATATTTGAACAGACATAGGGAAAAGCAAAATGATGGGTATGGCTAACCTGATCTCAATGCAGAATTTTTAAAGGCTCTCTTCCATCTTATTTTTCTCTGAAGCTATAAAATGATTGGTATTTTAAAAATAATTGTTGACATGAACCTTTTGATTTTTCTTCACCACATCAACATATTATATAGGAACAAGTGTGTCAATATTGTGAGGAATATTGTTGATTACAGAAAAGAATTCTTGTATCTGTATGATTTTTTTCATCACAGTGACATAGGATTGCTATATCAGATCAAAACACTGGCTCATCACACCCTGCAGCCTGCCTGTTGCCCTAGCTTATATCTAAGGGTTTTTAAAAAACAAGGAAAAATTCTGTAATGCACTGAGGCAGTTGGGCAACTCTGGATCTCAGATGGATAGAGACAGGATTTCTGACTGACCTCTTTACAAGATGTGCTTCTACATCTACAATTTTATTATCTGTTACTTCAGAGGCATGATTGCTATGGTAATATAATTCACCCTTTTGTATAAAGTGCATAATATTTGATGCAATATAAGGCACTTAAAAAAAAATCTACAAATCAATGTGAATCTGCAAGAGTTTTAATTAGGCACTAATGAGAGACACCAGGAGTCATGATGCTTTTGCATAAAGAGAAAGACAGAAATAGAAAATACTTTAATTATTATTGTATTGCTTCTTTCCTTCTAAACCATCCCATCATTTTTATCTCTGCTTCTCTGATACTTGGTCAAGTTCTTTTGTTTACAGCTAAGATCATAGGACTTTGCTGAATCAAAATAACATCTCTGCTGAAGGGGATATGAATGCATTATTGTTATGCTTCTGACCTTTTGCCAAGAACAAAAATACATACTCAAAAACAAAGAAGAACTGGACGTAGCATCAGGGTTTCTTTTGTAAAGCTTCCAGTTTGCTGAAGATTACATATCTAATCACTATTGGACCATGTAAAAAAATTTGGTGTGCAGATGGAAAGCATCACTTTGACAGGCCTGTTTCTGTAGAAGCTGCAGCTACCATACTGTGAATGGATAGCTGATTAATCAGGAAGCTGGCTGGAAAGCTGTGTTTAGTTCCCTTTCCAGATCTCCCATAGACTTGCATGACCTTGGGTAAATCACCCTTGCTAGGTCCTTGAAGGAACATCTGCCATTTTATGTGCTTCACAACTCCTGTGCAATGAGTAGGAAGCCATATAGATCAGCTTTTTATGACCTTGATAATGATGTACTATGGTAGGAACTTAACACAGAGCAGGACCAAGGCTGGAATTTAGGCTGAGGGACTCACAGGGCAGTTATGGTTAGGAGGGAGCTCTTCAGGTGGTCTGGGACTACCTCCTGCACAGAGCAGAACTGTTTTCCAAATTATATCATTTTACTCAGGAACTGACAAGTGAAATCTTGAAAATCTCTCAGGATGGATCTTATGCTCAAATTCGACTGCACAGAACACAAGTTGTCTTTAAAGCCCAACTGCTACTGCAAGTCATGGAGGTGTTCTTTGAAATATGGGCACCTGTTCTGGTGCTTACCATTCTGATGGTGGTTTTCTTTTGTTTCCTCACTGGAAAAAATTGTGATTGTAGTGTCTGTGAGAAGACCCTGGCTTTGCCTTTTCAGTAACTGCACTTTAGGTTGATGAAGATTGCAATTAGTCTTTACTCTTAGTCTTCTCCAGGCTGAAAAAAACCCCTCTTCCTTCAGCCTTTCCCCATGCAAGCCCTTAACCATGTGACTGAGCCTGCTCTGGCCTGTCTGCCAGTCACATCTCTTGTATTGGGGTGGCAAAGCAGGGTACAGGACAATGCATACCTCCACAAAAGTGTCAAGAGGGGAATAACCATTTTCCCCAACTCCCTTACTGTATGCCTGTTAATGCAGCACAGTGTGCTGTTAGCCTTCCTCATTGCAGGGAGGCACTTCTGCCTCATATTTAACTTGTTTTCTAACATGTTTTGTCTTCAGAATCATTACCCAACCAGACAGTTGCTAGCCTGTACTGTTGCACTTCCTTTTTCTGTCTCAAGGCATGAAAAATTATCTTTGTTGAAGTTTGAATCTTTGATCCCAACTTTGAGCTAGTTTTTGGTCCAGCAAGTGATTTACCCATCTTGTAGTCTAGTAATCCAGTCCACATACCCAGATTTTACAGTGACTATTTTTAAGTCATTTTCTGTATTCCTAGTTCCATTGCTATAACTTAACATTTTGCTCTCTGAGTGAATGACAGCAAAAACACTCAGAGGAAGCAAGTTTTCAATTTTCATTTAGCAGTGAAGAAGAGTGATTTTCATGTCTGAATACACTATCAAGCAGAAGCTGTTCTGGACAATGCCTATAGCATAAATATTGTAATGTTATTACAGGGAGAGAGAAATACTGAGTCAGGCTGACTGGGTAATAAATAATGCCCACCTCAGCTAATGCCAGAAATCACTAGCAGGGATGTTTGTGAAGATGAGAGTGGAGTGCTGTGCATCTGCACAGAGGTCTAGTTCTGAGTACTCTAGCTATGAACACCCTGGCATGTCCTAAAGGCAGCAGAATGATTATTTCAGAAGTTACAAGTGGATGCCAAAGATTAACTGTCCCAGCCATCTCATTCACTGCTCATTTGCTGCCCTCCCTCCCTGTAGGACAGTTATCATTTGTGCAAGTTACTGATTGGGCATTAAACTTCCAGAGGAACAATCTTAGCAGGAATCGGAACATTCAATTTCTTCGGAGCAGGAATGCTGAAAACTTTTACATGCAGTTTATTAAATTTTGTTCTCATTAAATTAGAATTCTATTAAGAATATTTGACTCCTATTGCTATTTATCCTGCTTTCTCTGGAGTATAGTATTTACTGGAGTCAAACATTAATGTTATCAATCAAATCAATTAATGTTATTGATCAAATTTTCAGTGTTATTCCTACCATATATTTAATTCAGTAGGAGTTCTGACCTCAAGAATAAGTCAAACAAATTTAAAAGCAGTGGTCTGTTCACTCTAAATGAAAATTACATACTTGATTTAAAGGAGTAACTTCAACATTATATGCGCAATTTTTGACCATATTTCTATTCCTCCATAAGGGAAAAAGATTTTGTTTGAAGAGAACAATGAAGTACTTTTTCCCTTATGAAGGGAAGAACTTTAAAGAATCATGTTAGCAGAGAGAAATGGAATATATAAAAGCAAAGCTGCCTGAAGGAAGAGGCCAAAGGAGACAACCATTAAGTAATTGGATTAACCTCTGTTTGGCCCTTTTCAGCTGAGTGAGATTTATGTTGATAACATGTTGTTTGCTTTCTTCCAGGTTTGCACACAATGCAGCAGGCATTCTCAAAGAAAAAGAAACTGAAGCATGCATCTCAGTAAAAGTCCCTGTCTGGATAATAAAATAATACATCTTTCAGTAACTTGAAATCTGGAACAAGATTGTTCCAGTAGCCATAACCTGAATAATACACAGATGGAGATATTTTTTACATAAAAATTCTTTATAAATTGCAGCTGCAAGAACAACCTCAGGAGAAAACGAGTGATCCAGTACTCTCTGTTCATGCGACTGCCGAGCAGTCACTCGAGGGCTAGCTCAGTCCCGCAACAGCCCAGCAGGAGCGGAGAGATCGCCTCCTGGTCTGTAGAGAATCTACTTAGCAGCAGCCTCTGCAGGGGAGAATCGACCTCCTACTGCAAGCTGGGGTGCAGGCAGAGAGACGGACCGAGGACTCAAGACGAAAGAAGGAGAGAGGGATCACTTGTATGAGTTCCAAGGAGGTTTATTTCCCGAAGGAGTCAGGGACAAGTGACAAAGCTTTCAACACTGGCAACATCTTATATACGGGGGAGGATACAGGGGGAGTATACAGGCATCAACCAATAAAATCAAGCGGAGGGAGGAGTAGGAGGTTGGAACTAACCAATAGGGAGCATGCAAGGGAGGGGACAAATGCTGTAGGCCAATCAACAACCTATAAAGAGGTAACAGACATGGAAAGATCTGGAAGAATAGGGGTGTGGGCTCCTTGACGGACACGGGGTAAGGGAGGTACAAAGGGGATTGACAAGAGCATATAAGGCAACAAGGGAGGAACTGGGGAAACTGACATGAAGAGTGACAACCACTTGGCGGGAACATAAGGAGACAAACAACTTAGGACTGAACCATTGGGATAACAGAGACGGGGTACATGGAACAAACCATTATAACTTATTTAACAATAAATTATTAAGAAGCAAACAACAACTTTAACATAACAAACCACTACAAACGAGAACTTCTATCATTTTACTTGAAAATGGATTTAAGAATAAAAAAAATCTATTTTAAATTAGAATAAAGCATCACAATCTAAGACTTTGCAAGTTGACAGTCCAAAGCATCTTTGATTGAAATAAATTATATTTTACATTAATTTATAAAAAAAATTTCACCAAGATCTAAAAAAATTGATTGTGCTTAGATCAACTATATTAAGACTAATTTAAAAACAAAGTTATTTCCAAGCAGAAAAATGTAAGAGTTTTGTTAGAAAATATCAAAATGGTTAATTTGGACAATTTTGAAAGTTAAAACCCAAATATTTTCTTCTAATATCTTAGCCTTCTCTATAGATATATAATATCTCTAACAAATGCATGCATTTTATAGGAGCTGTAGGAATTGCTTATTTCTCTCAGAACCTCCATCCTAATTTGTCTAGTTTCTGCATGTGTTGCTTGAGGAGAATTTCAGGAAGGACATGGTGCATTTTCCATCTCTGTGGATGGGGTGTTATCAGCATTTCCTTTGTCTTCTCTGAACATAGGTCTGGTGTGAGAGTGGTCCAGCCTGTGACCTTCAGCTGTATCCGTGCAGAGCACCCAACCCAGCCATGGCAACTGCATCTATTATTGAGATAAGAATGGGTTTGGGGCCAAGGTGAAACTGGCTGGTGTTTGATTTGAAAGGGACCAAAGTGCTGCCTATGGAACAGATGGCAAAAAGAATATTGGGACTTTTGACTCAAAGCGGCAAATAGGAATGAAACTAGTTTTCTGCTAATATTAGAAAATCAGAGAGCTACCGTGGAAGATGAGACCTAGTTTGTCTCCCTGTCCTTCACTCTCATTTAGTTGTGTGGTTGGGCTTATTTCTTTAGTCACACATTTAGTATCTATTACTTTGAGCTCAGACTTTGAAATGATTTTTACAAAGGACTATACTTTGCAATCATCTGGAGACTGAAACTATAACAAAATTCAAGTCTGTGCTCATTCAGAGCATATCTTTCTGGAGTGCACACACTAATGTTTCTGTATTTTTACTCTCCACACACTAGGAACTAAATAGGATTTTGTTTAATTTGTTGGCATTGGACCAGCTTTTCTAAAGCGTCCTCTGTTTCCTCAGGCCAGTCTGTTATTGTTGTGGTAAGGACAATGTTCCACTCCTTGTCTCTGAGCTTCCCAGTTGCCCACAGAGGGCACTACAGTCAGCAGCCTGCCTGGCAGGGTCCTGACTTCCAGAGGTGAGTGTGGTGATGGACATGATAAATGAAGCACAACCTCTCTTCTGTGCTTAATAGCCACCTGATGCACTTTCACATGTTTCTACAAACTGCTACAAACAGTTTAAGTCTCATGATCTTTGAAATAGTGTAAGGACAAGGAGTTTGCCCAAACATTTTGTCCAAGCATTGAGAGTCAGAATTTATATGAAATTGTAACAGATAGTATCATGGTAATTATTGTCCCAATACCATGACTCCAGCATAAAATCCTTTTCATAAACCTATCAAACTTCATCTTAAAACTAAATAGTTGTTTTTGATTTTTTTTCCCCCTAACAATATAACATCTGGAAGGGCTGGTTCAGAATCCTTATTCTAATGCTGTTTAAAGTTGAGGACAGTGCCTTCTTTTGTTTTCCATAATGTATTGGTGGTTTTCTAGGCAGTTGTCCTCCTCAAGATTTCTTGAAGATTTTCTTCAAAAGCTCAAGTATTTAATACTGTTAGAAACTTTGTGCAAGACTGTTTATTTATATATTTTACAGTCCCATCCCTTTAATTGAGAAAATATTCATTTCATCACATAAAATGCTTTGAATGAAACTGGTGCATTTTTCTCAGCTAAAAGCTTTCTGCTTGAGTTGCCTGGGATAGGATTTCCATGAGAAGATGTATTTCTAGATCGAAAAGATTATAACATATCTAGAGGCTTATGCTTCCTTTGTGCTCTCACAGGTTTAGGCATAACATTGAGCAAAGTCACTGAAATATGATAATATTTTTCCATTCTGCAGCTTTTTTGGTAACACTTTATCACCAGAAACTGTCACACTTTCTGATTTTACGCTGGCGATCCAATGCTGGACTAATTACAGTCTTCAAGGAAGACAGAATGCAAACCAGAGGAAAAACATTGCCAAGTTAAAGATTTACAGTTCTTCTCCCTCAATTACTGTGCAGAATTTCAGCTCAGAAGAAACAAGACAGTAAAAAGTGTAATTAAAGTGCCATAAATCTATAGTGCAGCTTCAGACAATAAGATTTCCTATTGCAAAGTCACTGATAAGCCTGAAGGAATTATATGGACCTATGTGAGCTCTGCCTTTTGTTAAAAATGAGGAGCAAAATGCGAGCTTAACTTGTAGAAAAAGTTGCTATCTATGTGTTTAGTTATGAAGCAAAATCAGATGTAACTTCCAGTAGGAAAGACATATAAAGAAAACTTTGAAACAACCTTTTTTCTACTGTCCTTATGTTCTGCATGGAAGTGCTTTGATATAGGACCAAAGGCACAGAGATTTCTGTCTCTCCAGTGGTTTCTTGCCTTGGGCTTGATGCGTTAGGGAATGAAAACATGGAGTTTTAGACAAATATCAAGTGGCATTTTCTCAAGTTTGGGGATTTTACCAGACCTTTTGCCCCAAAGGATCTTATTAATATTCTCACCATACCATTTTCACCCAGCAGAACCAAGAACTGGTGGTTCTTGTTTAGAGCCTTGTGCATCACCTTTTGCCTGGATGCCAATTCTATCATTTCACTGCCCATCCTCCTTCATGTTTTAATCTGGAATAGGAATCACTGATGCCTGAAGAGAGTGAACTGGTCCCTTGGCAGGAATGAAACATCATTCTCTTTTTCACTCTTGCCTACCCTGTGCCTTAATTCTCCTTCCAGAATGCTGCTACTGACATCCATCTATGCTTCTCTCCAGCTAAAGATATCTCATTTCCATCTAAATATGAAATATCTAGAAGGTACAGAATAATCTGCTGTCCTGAGCCTTGACAATAGAGGCAATGGGTCATTTCACCTGTTTCTGCCTTTGCTACCATTGCAAAACAAGTCTCCGCAAGAAAGTAAGGAACTGGAGATTAAGAGTTGATAGTTTGATGCCAGGAAGCAGCACTGAATTGTTTGACTGTGGAATGTTTTAGAGGGAATGTATGAGTTTTCATGAGGAAAGTAGAAAGAGTATTTTTTTCTGGTAATGTTGTATGTATAATGCATTTTGGGAGCGAATAAAGCAGAGCAAGATCTTTACTAAAAGTGTAAGAGGGTCTCATTGGAGGAAATTTGGGGGTTTTTTATCTCCCTCATCAGAAAAGCAAAAAAAACTCTGTCCACCACTGGATGTCTCCCCATTTCTCCACTGTTTCAATGGATGCTTTCCACAATGTAGCCAGGACACTGATTGTTGAATTATTTATTTTTCAACAGAGGATGTGAAGTCACAGTGACCCCAGTATTGTCTTGTGCAGTGCTCTTCACAACTAACTACTCTGAAAGTCAGTGCAGTACATAGGTGAGCCCCCCTAGGTATGTTTAATTCTTTAAGTTAACTTTCATCCTGTTTTCTCAGCAGTCTTAGCAATTTTAATATGCACTTTTAAGGGAGACTCTTACAAATGTATCATCTCTCTTTGCTCTGAATAAAGTGCTGTTTTCCCTCATTTTAAAATTTTTTTCTGATTTCAGGAAGTGGAAAGGGACAGGTTCATATCTTAGAGAACTCAAATTTGGCTGGGATTTAATTATAGCTAATAACTGAATAATGCGTTAGGAAAGATGTTGTGAAAACCCACTAAGGGGAAATTGACATGAAGTATGTGGCCACGGTGAATAAAACTGCTTTTCTAGTGATTTATTCCAATGACCAAATTGCTCTGCCCTCAGGAGCTGAAATCTAAAACACATGAACAAATTTGAGCGACTTTTCAGCAAACAATATATAAGTTTTAATAGAACAAGCAATGGATTCTGGGACAATTGTTATTTATCGTCATAATTTTAAATCTGAAGCAAAGATATATTTCATTTAGATCAGTTAGTATTTCAGATGAACAGCAGACATTGTTGTTAGGAGAAACAATGTAGTCCAAATAAGAAGCTAGAAGTGTAATGTTTGCTTTATAATTTGCTTTTTTGTCTACAGGGAACTGCATCAGTATTTTTTGCTTAGATACATTCTTTTGTGTATGTTTGCATAGCTGCATCATATAGATAACCATTCCCTCAAACATCAGTCCTCATTCTCATGCTTTTTCATTTCAGAATTATTAGGTATCAGATCACAGTCTCTCTGTGAGCAACCTTCTACTTTGTAGTCCTCAGTATCATTCCTTCCTGTTACTCCAGTCTTGAAGATCATCTAGTTCTTTCCTATCGTCCCTGAATTGATAATGTTATTCTTTATTAGGCCTTATAAAAGTTTTATTATTACAGTCCTAGTTATTTTGTTCTCAACAATGCTCTTAGGAAATTAAATTAATTTTGCTAAAGAACTTTCTTCTGAACTATCATTTCTCAAAATATGCTCCCCAGCCTGGCATATTGATTTCCAATGGGTTACAAAAGGGGTCTTTTTCACACATGAGAAGCAATTATATTTTCATTTTATGTTTCATCAAAGTTCTTTCTACTAGAAAATTGAAGAAATTCAAGCCCCCCTAGCACTGAAGAGATCAGACATAAAATCAACTAAGTATCTTTCCTGTTTGGATAAATTGTCTACATATTTTAAGACATCACATGTTGAAACAATTACATGATCCTAGAAAAAACATTAACATTCAGGCACTGGTATCTAGCACTTAAAATTTAAATCACAGAGTGATTTATTCTAACATGTAATAAGCAGAGATATCAGTGAGGAACTGAGAAACCAGTCTGTCACAGTTACAAGCAGCATAATATTTGAGAAATTTAAGAAGGCAACATGCTGCATAAACACTTTTCTAGTCTATAAAAAACATTATATACTATACAAGTTCTTTATAAAAGGTAGCAATTATATGTCACAGCCAGGAGTTGTTTCACTGCATAAAAATTTAAGAAAAGTACCCTTTTGAGTGCACAGATTTTGTGCTTTAGCCCTTCATTTTGAGATTTATCCTGGGGACAATTGCACAACGCTTTTGGATTGCAAAGAAAAAATTGTTTGGTTCCAGAAATTATAGCTAGAGGGGGCTTCTTTCCATTCCAAATGAAATAGCTGGAAAATTAATAAAAGAAGAAATTGTGAATATTTACCTGAATTTGACTGATAGGGACAAACCAATAAAGACATGCAAAAGGAGAATTGTACTTTCCTAATATGTTACAAGGATCTATCCAGAGAAATTATTAATGTCTTATTAATTAATAATTTTAAATTACTAATTATTAATTATTAATCCAGGTAGGCTACCTTGCTGTTTCCAGAGGTTTTAGAAAAAGGGAAGAGGAATCAAAGAGAGCTATTACTGTCCCAATGCTGATACTTTCAACCCAAGAAAAATTATTGTGGGATAAATCTGCTTCATTAACATGTTCAAATATTTTCATTCCCCATCAAGAAATTACAATTTAAACACCAAATGATGTCTAATCAACAGCTTTTCTGATTTTTGCCAACTGGCTCCCACAAAACATGATAACAAATTACTTCTAAAATCGATTTCTTCATGCTTTTGAAACTTCTGTTCTAGTGAAAATTGTACTTTGATAGGCAATAATACCACTTCCATTGGCATTATTTCTCTGGCATTCCACAGATAGAAAAGGATTGCTTGTCCAGGCAAATACCATGCCGCTGATACTGATTGCATAGTACCAATATGATTCAGCATCTGTAGATGTTTTCTCTGATTTCACCTTTATATGGGGTTGTAAAAGTAATTAGTGGTTGGACTAAAGTCTGTGGGATTTTTCGAAAATGACTGTAAGTGTTTCTATTTGGAAACCATTGGTCTCTAAATTATGAGAAAGAGAAATCTTGTTTCTCCAGCTATTTCAGTGGGGTTATGCCACTTCCATGCTAGCAAAAGTCCACTTAACTAGCCTGTAGGAGTCATACCTAACATTTGTATTATTAGAACAAATATTTTTTTGTTATTTCAGAATAATTGTATTAAATTTAACTTGAAAAGTTCTTGTTTTTTTTTAGTTTAATCATTTATTTGGTTGCAGACTTCATAAATATTTTTATTCAGCTGGATTTAAATTCAACCTTGGAGCATTTTCAAAATCAAAGTTTCTTGAAGAGAAAGTGAAATAAAGAGTCTCCTCCACAGAAACTGCTCTTTTGCCACCCTTTACTAAATAAGACTCAGGAGAATCAGGAGAGGAAATAAGGGAAATCAAATATTGTTAAAAAGCACCCACTAACAGGAATTGTTGCTAGAAAATATCTGAGCTGAAAGGCTTCTTTGACAAGTAGCAGAGTTGGTTTGGTTTTCATAAGTTAGAGTGTTGTAATTTATTTGTCATTAATTGACCAAATAAAAAGAAAGGGAAAGTGGAATTAATTAATGCAACTGGAAATTGGAAAATTAACAAATTACTGAATTTTACCTGGTATTTCATTACCTTTTTTGACAAAATATTATCATCCAAAGAGAGCTATATACAGTAGATAGCAATGTGAAAACAATGAGGTAATAACAATATATTGTGCAATCAAAATTTTCCAGTTTGATGCAGAAATATTACTAAACCACCAATCTGCAATTTTTATAGACAGAGCCATAAAGCAGAGTTGTATGAGCACTTCTTCGAGGTCAGTTTCTTAAGATCATTGATCAGACTTTATGACTGCTCATGACTGTTTTTTTTCAGAGGAGTTTATTCTGAAATTGACCTTCTTCCAGCAAATGTCGCAGGAAGTGGTCCGTAGGTGGAAGAGAAGTGGCCTTATTGGTGCTTCTCTTGGTGCAAAAACATGTGGAGATGGGAACTGCAGTAAGCCATCCAAGTGGTGCTGCACTTCAGAACATCTTCAACAGGGCGTGTCTTGAGCTCCTCTTAATTTGCTGGAAAAATGCAGTGTGCTTTGGAGTAGGGTTGAAGGGCTCACGATATTGTGGGAGCAGGTTTGGCAGACATCTGAGACAGGGAAAATTACAAGACTATGGAAGGAAACTACTGTCATGGAAGGAAATGGGGGTTACGTTTATTCAGCTGCTGCAGAACAACACTAGTTTTTGTCTCCTATTTAATTTGTTCATTCTGCATTAATAATACTGCTCTCCATTATGATCTCCAACAAATATCTTTACCTTTCTATTCCTTTGCTCTTATGTGTAATGATACTTTCTTTCCATATTTTAGAGAAGCACACAGTTTTAAAAAAAATGTTATTAATCTTCTGAAGAACATGACTCCAGGTGAATCTATTTAAAATAATAGGGCAGTGAGCAAATCCAATTTTGGTGAGGATGTGTCATGAAAATTTTATACAGAGAGAATTAACTCCAGTAATGTGCTGCTGAACTAGTGAAAAAGAAGGTCTGATTACAAAAGTGTTTTGGAAAGAATCTTGGAGATGGTGGAGAATGGTAGGCCTTTTTAAGAAAGAAAAAATCTACTACAGTATGATAGGTTTAAGAATGGAGAAGAGTGGTACTGGAATGAGTGAATTAATTGCACAGTGTATATCAGACATCAAATGTCAATGCAAAACCTAGCAAGTTCCAAAAAGCATGTAAATAGTCACACTGATTAATCACTGGCATTACTTTTTGAAAGGACTGGCTTAGACTTCTGGACGTTTTGACAGTGATTCTTCATTCATCTACTTCTGTTTCACAAATCACAAGAATCATGTGTTTCAGACACTTATTTGCAGAGCTCGTATTTATTATTCTTTGGGAATAAGTAAGGAACTTGATATAGGTTTGCCTAAGCTGCCTCTCTAGTCCATGGTGAGTGATAAGCACTTTCAGAAGGTGATTCAGAGCGAGCAGAATCACTTTCTATCTTCACTGGCTACATTAAATGTTTATATATGAATGGAATAGATATACCCCAGTCAGGATATATCTGGTGGGAGGCAATCACTGTAGTGTGGTAACTTATTTGTTGATGCACCAAAATATATCAAGGGGAAAAGTGGTACAGCTGTCAGACCACTTCTTAATATACCTGTTCTCTAATGGAGAGAGGGTGAAGCTGTTGTGTTCTCAATAAAAAGGAACTCAAGTGTTCCTGTGCCAGAGCCATATGAGAAAAACAATGACTCAGGATCTCACTTTAGATTCTGTCAGGACTTTCCTAATAGCATCTCATGAACAGTTTGTTGAGATATATAGATCTTGATGAAAGCTGTTAGCTCAACACATTATATACACAGTATATATTCAGATGATCAGTCTTTTTCTTCTTTCTGAAATCTCTTGTTCTATGATACATTTTTCATTAGGCAGCTGAGTCTAACATTAATTATGAGCCAGATTCTAAGGGAGAGTCAACAAAACCACCTGATATGAATGAGCACAGCTGAGCATTGACAGGCTGTTAAACATTTGGGATCTTTCCCCTGGGATTTCCCAACAGAAGGGTCAAAGGCAGATGGACTTAGCTCTGCCTTCACAGGGCTAAACCTGAAGACACTTCCCTCTGGGAGCATCAAGATGAAGCAGAATCCAAAGTCATTTCACCTTGGAGCCTGCTAAAATGATGCTTTCATCGTACAAATGAACATTCCTTTCCTGGTAGCATGTCAATGTTATCTGTATTACAGAGCATACCAGATTTTGGCTTAGTGCATTTCTGACATGTGGTAGTACCAGGAATTAAAATATTACTGTTAGTTTTGCTTTGGTATTTCTGTGGTCATTGGATGTATCCCTTGCAAGCACCTAATTAAAACAAATAAATTGTGTCAAGGATCACCACATTTGCTCTACTCATGATTGCTTGAAATATAATGGAGGACAGACAACAAAGCCTCAGCAAAGGTCAGTGCACAGAATGGCCAATGGTGAATACAACTATATTCATCCAAATGTCCCCTCTAGCTGGAAGCATTTTGCTGATAAATAACCCTGGGAGAAATGAGGATACACCCTGATGAGTAAGAAATTGTCCTTGCCGAGCTCAAAGACCCAATCAGCTTTAAACATTAGGGAGAGGTGAACTTGTATGGAGTCAGCATGCACAGGAGCATCTCTTCTTAATGGTATATCATAAATTAATCACTTAATATTAGCAGATTACTGCTAGTCCAAATATGTGACTTTTGATTTAAATCAGCCTTTACGATGTCAGTACACACTCCAGGGCCAAACTGAGAGGTCTGACATAGTGCCTGCCCCATAAAGCATGGTATGTGCTGAACTGTAAACCCCATGTGTTCAACAGTGGAGCAATTATAAATATTTGTAGGCTTTCCACTAGAAGCTGGGAATTTAGCTATGCATAAAGATCTATTAATCGCAGAAATACACGTGAAGGTCTTACTCAGCTACTCCATCTCTGGAACATGCTAATTATGTGAGCATTCAGACAGTCCTCCTACAATCCCCACCTGGTGTTCTTAGGACAGATCACACTGCCCATCAGAGATGATGCAAAGGGAGATGATGTGTACATGTGTACATGTATGTGTGTGTATGTCTGTGTAGGATGCATGTGGAGACCTGAATATCTGTCACTGTCATACTCAGCAAGGCAAGTGTGACAAGGCAATCCTTATTTCATTCACTGAAAGAATAGGGGGCACATTCCTACAGAGATGGACTTTATACACAAAAAGTTTAAAACTAAAAAGTGCTGATGATCAAATCAAGAATGGCCAGCAGTGATACTGGCTTATGTAATGCTGGCTTTTTTCTTCAGGAAGTGAATTGAGAAAACAATTGCTGTCTCATCTGGCTGCACTGTCATGTGGAAATAATGCTCAGCCAGTAGCAGACAGGCCTGGCTTGAAATCAACTTTTAGCACTGAGTCCTGCTATCTCATTGCTGTTCCCTTAACCTCTACAGCTGTTTGACTATAAAATTTAGTCATGTGCTAATAACAAGTTCTCTGAACACCATGGTGTGGAAAATTAATGGTTAAGTTTTCAACAGATGTCTGATGATGGATTATTTTTATCAGAAGATGAATTGTTTTATTGCGTTTTGCTGTTCTGCTGTGCTCTCAGGCCTCATATCTCATTAGTTCATCCTATATTTTTTATTTTTACAGCTATAAATTTGGTAAGTTGAAATACAAGTTATCAACTGCAGTCTATCATTTTACACATGAATGATTTTTGTGACTGATTTTACCTAATCTGCTAGATAGATACAAACATCAATCTAGATCTCCTGTCGTTCTCCAATTTGGTAGAGGGTTGTGCCTCTCCATTGCAGAGTAGTTAGATGCTGCCAGTCTGTATGTTTGCAATCTATGTGTTGGAAGTACTCAAGCATTTAGGCTTCCAGGCCTGACATATGCAAAAGGCTCCTGTATTTCAGTTTAATGGCCATATTAAAATTAAGCCACTTTGGCACAGCCAGATTTTTGCGAAGAAGCTGTCTCTATGGAAAGAACTTCTAAAATGGAACCAGATGTTTAATTCTGAATTATTTCATCACAGAGCTTATTCTTAGTGTTTATTAATAAACACTGGTAACAAAGTACATGCTTTTTAAGAGTCAAGCAGCATTGCACATGTTCACGATACTGGAGTCAACAGTATGCAGCACACTGACCTTGCATTCAAAACCCCTGATATAAAAGTGCCCCAGAGGTTTATTTAAAAGTCACTACAAAAGAGATCTCCCATTTCCTTCAGAGCGGCAGATCTTCAGAGCTCAGACACCTGTTCTAAAATAAACACCTAAGCAGGCGTACCCTCACAGGAAATCTGTGTTTTAGATCGTTTGTGCAAGTACTAGTGGAAATTAACACACATATTTCTTGACAAATTTTTAAGATAAAAAAAAATATACCAGGAAAAGATCTGAATGTTTAGTGCACTTTTTAGTGCCTTATTTTATTCCTTTATAAAACAGCACAATTAAAGACATCCCAGTTTCAATATTTTTTCTCTGATGAATGACAGTGTAGGCTTGGGCTCATCAGGTTGAAAAAAATTGTATGATTTGGGATTCAAGAGAATGCCATGAAATCAGGAGCATCATAAAGAACAACAGTAAGAAATGACTGTGCAATACCTTCTAGTACACAAATGAGGTCAAGCAATTGAACCTAGCAAGTGGCAGGTGAAGACAAAATAAAGGCTGTGATACCTCACACAGCATGCTACTAAACAGTGGAGCCAATTTACTCCTAAATGTTCTGGATGTCAATATTTTACAGAGTTTAAAAACTGGTTAAACTCATGAAAGAAGAATTTGTTTAAGATTACTAATTAGAAAGAGAGCCTCAGTTCAGGAAAGTTATTTCTGTTTTTTTTTGATTTTCCAAGGAAAATACTATTATACATCTACTCTAGTCTTACTATTTCCTAGGCATCTTCTGCCATTGGACTAAGCAGAGCAAAAATATGTCTATTTTTCTATTTGAGCAGGAAAAGTTTCTAGTCTAGTTAAGTGGTTTTATTGCCCTAGAAGATACTGTGCTTACTTTACCCCTTCTTTGGTGTATACGGTGTGACTTTTTCATTTAGATTGTTAATTGTTCATGGAGTAGACAGAATTTAAATCCTTCTGACTTCCTGTTCCAGGTTGTATCTCTCAATCTAGTTGACCCTTCTGGTGTAGCTAATGCAATGCAGTGCACTGCAGAGTTACCCAAGCTATTTCTAAATATACTTCCAGGATCCTACTCCACTCACTCAGCTAGCTTGCTCATAGACTTCAATACAGCTGTAACCTAACAAGTATGCAAAACGAACTCTGCCAAGCAACTCCTTTGCTTTCAGTAGTTTCATGACATTAGGTGATGCTTCTTTCTTCTTTTTCATGTTTCATCTTTCCTGTGGGTTCATTCTAGCTTCATATCTGAAGAATGCTTGCAATTGCCAGGGAAACTAACAGGTTTCACCTCTTATCTCTCTTGACTGACTGGGCTACTCCTGCAGCATTACAATACTCGATTCTAATTGTATGCAAACATTGATAATTATAATGGATAAGTGCTCTAATTTGAGAGTAATTTACTGTTTATACCATTTGCATGTATGTGGCTTTCAGAAGCTGAAATCTTCTGTAGCTGATAGCTGTGTACTATCAGAAGGCTGAACAGAAATTGCACAATAGATGTTAATTGACTCCTGAGAACAACTTTTGTAAACGAATACTCCTTATTTACGTGTTAAT